>JAAVUI010000156.1:0-47369 GCA_014899075.1 Fusarium goolgardi | reverse complement strand
TTAAATATTTAATCTAGCTTTAAAGAATTTTCTGTTTGTAACCGGTTTGAAATAGTGAAATTATTGAAATATTAAAGTCAGTAATCATCCTCGTCGTAATCTTCTCCTTCCCCATCAGACTCATCGGCCATGCCCATCATAAATGGATTGCGCTCCTCATCATCGTCGTCTTCATCATCGCTTTCTTCATCTGCAGTCCTGCTGCTGGCATCGTCATCCGAATCCTCATTTTCAACGGGATTCTCTTCGCGGTGGAGACGTAGACGCTCTGCTAAAGAGAGTTTTGCGGGCGGCGCGTCTTCTTCGTCCGATTCTTCGCTTTCTTCTTCGCTGCTGGAGGATTCTCTTGCGTTGTCCGAATCTTGTCTCGAGACGCCGCCTTGATCATCGTCATCTTCGTCATCAGATACCAACGTCCTTGACCGCTTTTGGCTTCGCTCTGGTTGAGAAACTTGTGGTTCATCGTCTTCATCGTCGGACTCGACAATAACTCTGGCGCGTTTTGTCATCGGCTGGACATTTTCCTCCTCCTCTTCCTCGTCATCCGAGTCTGAGACCACGCGACGTTTTCGACCACGCTGCACAGGCGCAGACTGAGGCTCTGGTTCTGGTTCGGAAAAGTTTGCTCCCACTTCATCTTCATCATCGTCGTCGTCGGAAACCTGGTGATTTCGTCGAGCAGGCGCCGGGGATCCGCTGGCTAATGAGATACCCTCATCATCTGAATCTCCATACGCCTGAACAATCTCGTCGTCGTCAATTCCGTCGCTTTCGTATTGGTCCAGATCCGTGCCATTATCATCGTCATCATCCTCTTCCTCGCCCGAACTGTCGCTGTCGTCGCCAAAGTCAGGTCCAAGTGTTTGTAGCATCTCAAACCTTCGTAGCCCACGCTCATACTCAAAAGCAACCATAGGCCAAGCCTTGATCCCTCTTGAATCCAGAGTGCTGCCAAGAGGATCTGATAGGTTGTCCCACGTATCTCTATTGATCTGATATTTCGCAAAGTCAGGGTGTCGTTCCAAATCAGGCCAGCACCACATAAACTGCAAGTCTTCTCCCAGGCCAGGTTGTCTCTCGTATGTTTCTGTTTGGTAGTGGTTGACCAAATCAGACGTGCACCATTGTAGGCTCGATTTCTGGCAATCCGTGCTGGAAACGTTGACGTAGAATGACTCGAGCTGGGTAAACTCATTCAATAGCGTGGGGACGTTGCGATCGCCAAGATTGTCCAGGATATCAGGCCCTCCAAGCGCAAGGTTTTTAACCTCGCTCGCAAAGTCGGGCAAGTGAAAAATATTCCTCCCGCTCGGGCAAGAAAGGCCGTTGACAAGAACAACATCCGATTTCTGATTAAAAGGAACAATTGCATCTCCAGAACCAGCGTCTATGCTGAGGGAGTTGGGAAAAGCGTTTGTCGCAAAGGCGCGAGATTCTTGGTGGACAGCAAAGACTGTGCGCAGGTTTTTCGTTTGGTCCTCGAGCGCGAGGCCATCACGGACTGTCCATACAAAAGCACTAGCCGATTCGGGATGCCTTGTCGTTCCATAGGAAATAATGAAGTCGAGAACACGATAGCGAGCGCGGAGTTCGGGACAGAATAATTCCCAGATGCGATGGCGCAACTCTATGGGTAATCGACAAAATTGCGGGAAGTACTCGTCGGTTGAATGTGATTTTAGGTGACTCTGGTACTCATTTTCATTTTCATCGTCTTCGTCTTCACTGGACTCCGAATCGCTACCATCAGCGGCCATGGTATCGAGCAATCCTCCGCCGTCGGAATCATCAGAGCTTTCGTCGCTGGACTCGTTGTCGTCACTTGAGCCATCTTCGCTTTGAGATCTATCGGCTGGTCTTTCATTTCCGCTTTGGTCAGATTGAGATTCGGCCATGCTCGACATCATTTTGCGCGTGTCGCGGAAGGAGGGAAAAAAGAATTGTGAAGGGCGCGGTGAGCTTGACAACGAAGGCTCGATGAGATTTTGATGCAGGATGAGATGGCAGCCCGTGCGCGCGCGGTCACGTGGCAACGAAGCAACCCGCGGAGATAAGGGAAATAAATAAACTCAACTTGGGCATCTACACACACTACCTACATACCTGCCTGCCTAAATACAACTGTTGCATAATAATACAGTCAGTTAATTCATACTTCTGAATCCATTGCAGCAAAAGTGTACCAACTTTCTTTCCTCAGTCAAAGTCTAATTTTATTTTGAAAACATCTTCTGACCAGGCAATTCAGCCCCATCAAGTATGTCAGGCTTTGAGGCATTGGGAATGGCATGTGCTGTCTTTCAGACCATCAGCTTCGCTCACGAAACGACCCTCTTTTGCATGGATATATACCGCGGGCAGAAAACACCTGATTCTATTCTTGAAGAAAATGCTACAGCCATGATCCAGGCGGCCGATCAAGTCCAGGTTTTCTGCAAAGCAGCAACTACGCCAGAAGAGAAATGTTTGATTGACGTTGCCAAGAAATGCACATCAGCAGCGACAAAACTTGCAGATGAAGTGAAAAGGATCACTGAGCTTCACAGGAAAGGCAAAGGCAGTGTGGTTGTTGCAGTGCGTGGTGTATTTGAGTCTTGGCGAAAGAAAAACAAGATGAACGATCTTGATAACAATCTGCGTCAGTACACAGATACTATGCAGACTCTGTTGATCACCCGTGTTTGGTTAGTTGCGTCTGAATTCAACATTCTCTATATAATGCTGATAGCAATGACCATAGCGACCAAAACGAAGCTGGACACCTCAAACAGCGTCAAGACTATAACAATCTCGACCAGGGCCTGAAGACGTTCATCTCGCGCATCGCGGAAGGTCACAATAAAATGGAGCATCTTTTGCGAGACGAAGGGCAAACAACTCGAGATCATGTTACCAACGAAACTACCCGAGTTGTGGGTTCCGTGAATGCTCACATTACGACACAGGTTGAGAATCGGGAAATGAGAGAGGCCACATTGGCTCAGCGGCAGCGTTTTCTCGGAAGCTTCAGATTCAAGGAGATGAAAGAGCGAATGAACGCCATTACCGACCCAGAAGATGCTTGTTTTGATAACATATTAAGATCATTCGAGAAGACCGCCCATGGCAAGATAGAATGTTCCGCTGTGACTATGGAGTCCGACACAAGTTCCGAGGACCCGTCCGAGGAGATAGATCGACTTTGGCAAAACTTTGCGGATTGGCTTCAATCAAATGGGCAACTCTTTTGGATTCAGGGCAAACCAGGATCTGGCAAAAGTACTCTTGTTAAGTACATCGCAAGCGAAAAAGTTACTAAAACATTGCTGAACCAATGGAATCCCAATATCAGAATACTGTCGCACTTCTTCTGGAAGATCGGAACATCTTTGCAAAACGACATAAAGGGCCTCTACTACTCCCTGTTACATCAACTGTTAGAAGGCAGGAACGAGCTTACTAGCAGCACAATGGATGCCTTCCCGATTTCGAACTCCAAAGAGTCTTATCATGACTGGTCAGTTCCGGAGCTGCATAGTATTTTACTAAAAGTCTTGGAGCTGGCAACGGATAAAGAGCACTTGTGCATCTTCATTGACGGCCTTGACGAATTCGTTGGCGAGTGTGGGCAAGAGACTATCATGCCAATACTCTCGGATTTCAAGCGATTTAGAAAAGTCAAGATTTGTGTCACCAGCCGACCGGAGCCATGGTTGAAAGAAGAACTGGACACAGTGCCGAATCTCAAACTGCATGATTTGACTGCACCAGATATGCGAAAGTGGATCCAGGGGAAGCTTCAAACATTCGAGAGAAAGGGCAAATTCGGTCCAGAGTTCTTTTCACTTTTAGTTTATAAGCTTCTCGACAAAGCAGGAGGGGTATTCCTTTGGATCCGCCTCGCAACACAGAGTATCATACGGGGTATGAAAAACAAAGACTCGGAGGAACTATTGATCTCACGGCTAGAACAACTTCCGGAAAAGCTCGAGGATTTGTACTATGACATGTGGAAGAGATTGGGCGAGGACGAGCCTCTCTATCGAAAATCAGCAGCCGCATATATGCACTTTACGATCAGATTTCGATCTCTGAAGGAGGACCGAGATATCGAATTTTGCCCTGGGTTTCACCCATATAGCCGACTCACTGTCATAAAGATGGCGTGTGCAAGTCGACCCGATGTTCGAAGAATACTGACCACGGCTACTGAAGACATTGACTATGAGATGTTGAACGCGCTTTGCGAAAGCACAAAGAACGAGATTCTCACAAATTGCGCTGGACTTCTGGAAGTTTATCCTGCCACAAAATTCTCACATGTCCACGATCCAGTGTCGAGGATGACTGGAGGGATTGAGTTTGTTCATCGCACAGCCTATGACTTCCTCGTCGATACAGAAGCAGGCAAAAAGATCCTTAGTTACAGCAAAACGTCAGACTGTCAGATGGAAGTGCTGATATTTTACGGTGTCTTGTGCTGGATGCGAATACTGCATGATGCATTTAGTGCTCGTCGCGAAAGTATCATGGTGACCCAGGCATTACCGAGATTGTTAACCCTCCAAGGCTCCGAGAACGATGCGCGGAAAGTAAAGGATCTGTGGACCACGATAAGGTCATTCCATGTGGATGGTATTCTGGCACCTGGCAATAAACGATGGCCACCGCCTCCATTTGCGTCGACCACGGTAAGACTCAGGACAATCTTCGAGTTGGAGGTAAAAGACATGGATTCGAATATGGCCACCAGCGTTCTTCAAGGCATTCCGTGGCATGAGATAAGATGGTATGAGAGAAGCGCCATCCCAGTATCAGGACTGCGGATGATTCTTTCAAAAGGCGCCGATCCAACCGCTGTCGTGTCATACGTGGCAGTCTGTCCTACTTCGGACGTGCAACATGGAAAGCGGACAACCGCTCTATGGGACTTTCTCCATTATACCCAATGGGTCATGTGGAAGAGTGGTAGCGAAAAACGGACGACATCGACGCATGTCGTCCAAATCGCCGCAGACATGCTACGAAACTGTCCCAGCGTTGATCAACATGGAATTCTGTTACGGGATGGCAATATTGATGTATTGAGAGACCCGCGGGTTTTCCATTGCAGTCTCAGCATGTATAAGAAAGCTAGTTCTTTCTTTGATGAAATCCCATCCATCCTCTCAGCCAATGTGGCTTACTTGCTGGATTTAATGTTGTGGTTCTTGCCGCAGCAAGACGAAGCCAAACTGAAGAATCAAGTTTCGTTCATTCGGAGTAAAATCGAGGATCCAATGATTTCCTTACGACTCCTTACCATCACCCAGGATGATCACAGCTTGAAGTATTTTCAGGTCGTTGATCAACACCCATTTCAAAACTTAGTCGACATAATAGATGCGCGAGAAAGGAACCTGCAATATTTTGGAGACTTTGCACAATGGTATGATCAAGCTATCTCATTAACAGAGGAGAAGTCAGTCATGATGGAGACTGACCCTAGATATGTTCGAAGAGCCTTGGTGGGTGAAGATCTACTTGGAACGTACGAATTTAAAGCCGACGGGCTTGAATACTCCGAGGAGTTACACAGAGAACTAAGGGACATAAAAAACTCCTACTTCCGTTTTGCATCGTTATTTTAGATTGTGAATATTCATCTCGAGACAAAGTAAGAAATATATCTAAGAATCTCTAAACTCGTCTCAACGTTTTGAACACCCCACACATGACTAAATAAATAAGCCACTATACTAGTGAGATAGTATCCCACTTGGCTGTCGTGATATGCGGCAATAACGAGCACTCGATCATCTTATCCCAATTCTTCTCCCTCGGGCGAACCTTTTTGTCGAGCGCTCCTGTTTCCAATCCAAGCATCAATAGTTTGTCGACGACTTTCCAAGGAACCTTTACTTTTGAAGTAATATCATTTACGCCATATTTACCAAGCTTGGAGTCAAAAATGCGTTCATTTGCCGTGAGACTTTCATCCCTCAAGGCAGAAACGTTCCCAACACCGCGTTCAAAAATCGTGTTGACGATCATAGGACTGAGCTGAGACGAGTACCGATAATCCTCGTGCCACGTTCCGACCCTGAGAAAATCTCGGGTACCGTCAATCAGAATTTCCTGGACCACAAGTCCATACACCAAAGTGGATTTGCTGCCTGGATCGTCCAAGTCGCGTCCCCAATTATATTGGTATAGCGGGAGAAGGAAATACTTGGACGAGAAGACAATCGTTTTGCTAAAACAAAATCGAAATGCAGCATGCGTCTCATTATATGGGTCACATGCTCGTAGTTGCATACAGTCTAGACCAGCTGCAGGAGACGCAACTTCATGTTTGTGTCGGAAATACCATGGTTGGCTTTCATTGTGCGGAGTACCAGTGAATGTCACTGGTAAAAGAAGACCCCTGATCTTCAGGACTGCTTGGTCAAAAGAAGCAAAAGGATCGCTTCCGGGTGGAGTGATGATGGCTTGGCTTAGTAGAGCCAATGGCCGCAATTCCTTTGACTCGAACGAGTTTGGATCTGTGAGTGAGATCCTGGGCCCTCTCCCAATCATACGGCCCGACATGACCGATCCTGGGAATGCCAACCATGACCACGAGGGGCGCGAGATTCTCTGCATTCTAGAATCACTCTTATCATCTGGTCTCAGCCTGGAGTCAGGACCTGTGGCTGGTTCCCACAAAAGGTCTTGTATCCAAGACTCGAGCCAAATGCCAGCAAGATAACAATCACCGGTCTTGCTAGCAATGAGCTTAGCAAGACCTGCTATGGCTATAAGCCTATCTTGTTCGAATGTCAGATCGTATCCAGTATATTTCGAAAGTACCCAACTCCAATGTGTATCTCGATACGGTCCTGTAAGATGAACCATTGACTGACGTCCCGTCTCAGTTCTCTCGTAGGCAGGACAGTGCTCATCAGGAGAGACTTCACTGCCTGTGCAACCGTTACACTCCCAATAAAGTTGCTCGTTTCCAAGATATAGTAACCGTCTTGAGAGACAGCGTTCTTGCAGAACCCACGCACGGTTGTTCAGTGGTGCATGGTCCACATCGACTTGCAAGTCCGATGCATCCCTGTGCTCAATAAATACGTATTCATCTGTCTGGGATACAGAGTCTTGTCGATCGTAGGAAGCGACGGGCTTGTGCCGAGGTATACTGCGAGGCCGGCACTTGCGAAAAATACCGAGACCTGGAAAACCCCAGCAGATTGTTAACGTGAGGAAAGCATATTGATAGATATCCATCATCAATGGAGCTTCTTGGCGAAATTCGAGGCCTCCATCGTCTTGTATGATACAGAGAGAGTCGATCCAGAGATATCGGACATCCATAGCACGGCAGATAGAGAGGATGTCTCGATAATTTTGAGGCAGAACGTTATCCGGCTGGCAGTCAGAGTAGTTATGGTAGTTTCTGGTGAGAAGTGTCGGTGTTTCGTGCGACCATCGATGGGAAAGCGCAACATATGGAACGTGGGTGGGGTTTTGATGGATGCGCCATGTATCTGAGTTGCTGTCCCCCAAATCCAACAACCGGGTTGGCATTCTTGCAATATGTGGTGGCGAATGTTCTTTTAAACCGTTGGAGTGCTTTGACTCGCAGAAACTAATCCACCGTTTCGCGAGTTTAGCAACCGACTCAGGTGTATGTTGATCAACGATGGGTAATGTTCTCTCAGTGTCTAATTGGAAACCGATGAGCGTGATAGATGGAAAAGACTCATTGATAACCTACCTAGATACCATTTCTTTGTAGTCTTCCACATGGCTAGTCCCAGTTCTTTTGTCTTTAAGCCAAGGCCAGTCAGGCTAATGTCTACTGTATACGCAGCATTATTGGGTTCACAAGTGATCGTGACTATCTGAGCGTTGAAATCCGCTATTCTTTCCTCATCTGGAGACGCAATTGGTGAAGATCGAATGCACCGCCAGACGGTCCAGCAAAGAGGACACTCATGGCTCATTGATGTAATTAGGGATTCCCACGATGCGTGTAATAAAAAGTGACTACTCAAATTCCATTGGTCGGCAAACAGGCCTTTGGACCAATCTACAGGCTCTGGCAGTATCCCTGTTGAAGCTGCGACTGAGCCTTGATTGCCATCTGATACTCGAAGGGAGGGTAAGGCTTTGCGACAGACTTGGCAGAGGCTCATTCTTATATAAAAGGACAGACTGCAACAAAAGATAACCTGGCTCAATACTTATGAAGAGATAAAGTTTATGATTCGCAGCATAGAGGATTAGTGTTGACATGTGATTTAGGTGAGATGAAAAGTGCCTCAGTAGAAATTATGAAAGTGTGGAGTCTTACTCCATTCTCCTCAGTGACTCTACATCTTCATCTTCATCTGCCTTGTGTTTAGTCAGTGAGAGACCAACTGCTGGAAGTGGTACACAGCACTGAATGACACACACAAGCTTGACATTTCAATCGAAACTGTTGATGAAATTATTAACTATGGTATTTGAATGATGAGTGGCAGCACAAAGGGAAATCGATATTCCATCGTTTCCCGAGCCCCATCTTGTCTTGCTTCGCGTGCGGCACAACAAACTTGACTAAGTTGCTTTGTCATTTTACCGTCTCCATAAATACTTTCACTAACAATTATTCCATCCAATCATATCTACAATTACTGTCTCCCTCTAATCAGGGTCGTATCTCGATGTCTTGGCGTTTCCCGAGGCCGAATCCTTTGATAGTGCTTACTACCTATACGAAAAGCTCTTATTCAGCCTCTGATCTGATTGCTATGCTTGGGGAAGGACGACACATGCTCCGTGGGGCCCGTGGCTTTCGGAACTTTGACAATTCGCGAGGCGTCCAATTGAAGGTGCATATGAAACCATGACTGAAGTGTTGTGTCACTATAAGAAGAATCATTACCCTTCCTATCCAGTAGTCAATTCAATACAACACAATATCAACTCACACCCTCAACTTCATCTCATTTGAACATCATCATAACTAAACATCAATCATACAACCCTCAGCTTAATCCAAAATGTCCAAGATTCTCACTGTCTTCGGCGCGACAGGCAACCAGGGCGGTTCAGTTATCCGCGCCATCCTCAACGACCCCGCTCTTTCCAAAGAGTTCAAGATCCGTGGCATCACCCGCGATGTCTCCAAGCCAGCCGCCAAAGAGCTCGCCTCAAAGGGCGTTGAAGTCGTTGCCGTAGGTTCCCGATTGACATTCTATAAAAGAGCGCTAACTGACTTTCCTCAGGCCGACATGAACACAGCTGAACAAGTTTCTCCAGCTGTCAAGGATGCTCACACTGTTTTTCTGGTGACAAACTACTGGGAGACCAACAGTGGAAATGTCGAGATCGCGCAGGGAAAGGCTGTCGCTGACGCTTGCAAGACTGCAGGCGTGAAGCAGCTTATCTTCTCATCGTTGCTCGACACCAACAAGATTAGCAACGGTCGCCTTACCCGCATCAAGCATTTCGAGGGCAAGGCTGAGATTGAGGAGTACATCCGACAGATCAATGTTCCCGCTACTTTTGTGCTTCCTGGTTTCTTCGCTTCCAACCTGTTCACATCGATCCAAAAGAATGAGGACGGTAGCTACGCTTGGGCCCTTCCTGGCCATGGCGACAAGACTCAAGTACCTATCTTTGACGTCCAAGAGGATATGGGTAAGTTTTCACAAGTCACAATGAATGGTTTCGACAGTCATACTAATGTGCGCAGGCAAATTCGTCAAGGCTGCCATCAAGAACTTCCCCGGCACCATCAACAAGCGCATCTTTGCAGCCACGGATTACTACACTCCCAACCGACTCATCTCCGAGTTTGGTCAAGTCATGGGCAAGCCTGCTACTTTCAATCAGGTTCCCGCCGACGTGTTCAAGACGTTCTTGCCCGCAGCTATTGCAGAGGAACTAACAGAGAACATGATGCTCTTGGAGGACCCTGGTTACTACGGTGGAGCCGATTTGAATGAGAGTTTGGATATGCTCGACGAGAAGCCGGTTACTTGGAAGGAGTTTGTTGAGAAGAATAAGTCCAAGTGGGAGTAGGTTATTACAAGTAGCTAGTTTGGCTTTCCCAAGGTTATTCGATCCGAAATAGTCCTTTAAGAATATCATTCATTTGACAAACTCTGAGGTCGTTGTATGATGAGACATTACGGCTTGTGTCAATATGTTGGGTTGAACACCCATCCTTCTAGTTGGTGCATCTTCGTATCTTTTTTTTGACGTCACATTTCAGACAGTAGTGGTTTATCCGAAGGATTTGGTTCAGCTTGTCTTGGCAATTTAGTATACGGGCTAGTCATTTTCGCTGTTGGCACAGCCCTGCCGTAGGGCAATAGCAGGGGCAACAACCTGTTTGTTTTCAGGCCCGAAGATCATTGCCCAGTCTTGTACTGATGTAGCGCAAGGCAGAGCACTGTTTATTTATATGATCCATGGCATCAGGCAGAGTCTTGTTCTTGTCAGATGCTCGTTCCCAACTTGTTTCAAACGGGGTTTATCCTTCCAAGATCTAACTTAATGCCTCCATGCCGGATATGTCCAGTTAAGGAATAGAAATTGTTTCACATAACGACCGAAGCGACAAAATGGCGCACCACAAATTAACCCTCATCCTAATGACTGGCAGTCTCCTGTCGGGATTAGCGGTCGCCATCGGCCATCATTTATTTTACGATTATCTAAACAATCGCATCGTCCAGAGCCAAAACCAACAAGAGTGGTTCTTACGTATCGGTACTGGAATGGCCTTTCTGGTGAGAGCGTTATTATCAGCAGCTATAGGAATCGCATACGTGCAGGTTATTTGGCGGACGCTAAGATCCAAATCTGTTACTATCAACGGCATCGACTCACTATTTGGAGTTTCGCATAATGCTTGGGATTTAACCACTTTAGAGTTGTGGACTGCTGCGCCGGCTCTTACAATTGTAGCTGTGACAGCTTGGTAGGTAAGATATCTGATGTAAATAAATTCGCTGCTGACATCTAGCAAGGGTTCTTCCGCTAATCGCGGTTATTACTCCCGCTACTTTGAGCATAGGGATATCCTCTGAGCCGAATATCACAATAGTCAACAATCTTATTCCAAAAGTCGACTACGACAAAAGTCTGTGGTTCGGTGAATGGATGAGGAACAGAACTGTCGTGCACACAGCCCACATCTCTAGACTACTATTACCAGTGGCAACACTGGGTTCCATCCTAAACATACCCGCTCCCTTCCCCAACTCTTCATATACAGTCGAGTTTTATGGCCCTTCGATATCATGTGACACCCCCAAGAACCGTACATTTACAGACCGTGCAAGGAAGGTCATCGCGGATTACTCCGAATTGGATGGGAATGTGACATACGTCGGTTTTGTCCCGTCCTATGCGCGATATTCCCCTTCTAGATCTGAGATCACAACGTGGGAAGACGGTGCTATTGAAGGGTTGCACAGAGCCTTAAACTATACTCTAGTTGACGTGGCACCAACTCTTGATACTACTGCTTATGAACTGGATCGAGTAGGTAAGGACAGCCCCGCTGCATTCTACGTTGCCACACCAGACAGACAAGATTGGCAAGCCGAGAACATAGTTAAATGTCAGCTCTACAACTCGTCATACTCGATTAACTTCACATTCGACAACGGCCTACAGGACATCAAATACAATATTCAAAGACTGAACGGAGTATCGGTATTAGCCGCTGACGACTGTCGTTACGGGAGGCAATTACACCACTGCAATCCTGTCACAGCTTACTTCTCGCTCATGAATGCTCTAGGAGTACTGCTTCTAGGAGCTAAGTGGCATAGCGGAAATAATGTTTACCCAGCACAGCGCACAATGATAGGATCTACTACTCTCATCGAGTCTCCGGATATGCATTCTTTCCATTACGAGAAACCCAAGTCTCCGATAAAGTATATGTCTATGGGTGATACGCTAGAGGAGCTTTTTACCAATGTGACAATAAGTCTCTTCAGCAACTCAGAGTTTTTGTAAGTACAAAAGCCATATCTGATCAGAACTCTAGCTAACAAGATTGATCAGGCAAAACAATACCGCAGCATCTTACGGTCCTATTACACGCTTCTCAGCTCAGAATGCCTTTTCATATGAGCCTCGGAACCTATTTATTGCATACGGTATAGGCATACTGTTTTCTTTCATCGTTGTCATCTATGGGCTTTTGTGCATTAAATCTGCTCCGGCATCGTACGCAAACTCATTCTCGACTATTTTGCGGACAACGAGGAATCCTGACCTTGACACTGTCATCCCTACTGCGGAAACATCAGGGGTGGAGCCTTTACCTAAGCATCTTGGAAATGTTCGGCTGCTATTGCGACGGCAAGGAAATGACTCGGAAGGTGGCTGTGATAAAGCTACGTTCTTCACTGTTGACCCGAAGACGGATGATGGGAATGGAAGACAGGAAGCTGCTCCCACTAAGTCTTTACTGAAGCAGAACAGAGAAGGTCAATGTTCAGATACGGATGAGACATCCAACACACAAGAGGGTCCGTAAAAACATATTGAACCGCATGGTCTGCATATAAGGCTGGCGTCGATTTGATGGACCAGTGCAATTCCTATGTATCCTACGGCAGATATAGGCTCCTATTAGTATACGGATGATGCTCTTCGGGACATAACCACGGCAATAAAACGAGTCCCGGGAGTTTGATCTCCTAAATTGCCTCTTGATAAAACCCCGTAAGTACTGAAACGAAATTTCGTATTATTGAGTAAATTGCGAATAAGCTTTCCCCTTTGCATCGCAAACTCCTTGCTATAAATTACTTTTAATTACACCTGTTCTCATTGTCCTTTCTGTGATAGAGACTGACATACTACATGGTCTTCATTAACCCTGCAATGCCATACGTACCGCGTAAGACCATAGCTTGATAGGCATATTACTAACCGAGGCCAACGCTTCAATTGGCAAGTCAGAAGAGAGGTCCTAGCTAATCGGATATTAGATTATTCCGACGGATATGCACCACGCAGTAAGGGTGGAATATGGCTACACAGGTACCTAACCTAAACGAGGTCTTGGCTGTTCTGCCAAGTCTTGATCTTCCTACATCAACCCTTCACTTTGTCACTGCTCTGTGGGGGATCTGCAATCTATAAGAGCCAAGCTTCAACCTTTGCTGAGATCTTGGGGTAATAATATGTCTCTATGGAATGACCGAGACAGATTGCGCGATCTAGTTCACGACTACGTGCCCGAGTTGAACTACTCGTGATTGAGTGTTGAACTATTCAAAGAGCCACTCTTATGAAAGGTTCACGAACGCCGTTTTGAGGTCCAAGTTCATAAAGTACAAACATTTCACATAATATCAGAAGAGATTTCATCCTATCGCAATCATCAGGCATATCTTCCCTGCTTAGGGAAGATAGCTTGGAATTATAGTAGAGGAGACGCTTCCTAAGGACGACCCCAGATTTCGCAGATCTGAATCCACCAAATGAGCAGATCCGCAAAACTTCCATTATCGTTTATGTTTCCCAGGATTTTGATGTCGTACTAGAATTACGACTGGACTGGCAGCCGAAAGATACTTGAGCTTCAGTCCTTGACGTTTCAAAGGTCTCGAGTTGTACGTCCCAAGATGCGTAATTGCGGGCGCAAATATAGAAGTTTGCCGCTTTTGAAGTGCTTGTAAGTGGACCGGCGATTTATTATTGTGCATTGGTATGAAATGTGGATTGGTATCTCATATCAACCTCCAGATGGATGAGTCTATGTTGAGGAGCATGATTAGTAGACTTGGCAATGAGGGGAAGATTAGACTCTTTTTAATTGTAGCTGTACCACAGCCTATATTGGAGTTAAACAAGTCAAAATGAATGACTGATAAGTGACTCATCAATGGAAACACATAGCCGAAGACGGCTAAAGTCTAGATTCTGTACAAGTCTGTCACTGCGTCAAGAGAGTAGACCTTCTCCACGGCGAAAGGTCTAGGTACGCGGGGCAGCTTTCTCTAAACGCCGATCCTCCGAAGTTATCTCCACAGCCCACCCGAAACAAGGTTGACCATTTGCTGAAAGTTTACTGGCACCAGCGAGATTTAAGCTTATTTTGGTGGATGGTCCGGGGTAGCTTAACAACAACAAGGGATATCGATATCCACAACCTTACCTTGTAAGCTAGGGTCACAGATCTGAGCTGCAATAGTGTTGCGTTATGGGGATGACATTCCGTTTTCTCCCGGTGTTAACGAGGGTGTCAAACCACTGCAGGATGAGACGCCATGTAGGAAAGAGAAATCCTTTGGTAGCTATTTGCCAGCCTGGTTAGATGTCAATAGGGATTGGACTCGTCGAGAAAACGACAGTCAAGATCGGCAGTCAACGTTGCATCGTTGAAAGAACCGAGGCATTTATCTGGACCCTAATCCTGGTTCGAAATGGAAGGAGGGTTATACACCTTGAAGAGAGATGTCATGTTAAAATAACATAATAATTAAGGTTAGCTCTTCCCAGGGTGGCATTGGCAATAAGCAATCGACTGATTCAGGCGGGGCACAGCACAAGGATACTTCGGCGCATAGATTTACTTGCCGAGCACGAGTCTTATGACCAATGACGGGGGTTGAATGACGGTCGGATTTATCTTCAAAGCTTGTTCGGCAGCTAAACTTTACAAGGCGGGCCGGAATGTGTATCGTAGATCGTAAAGAGCCTCTAGAGAATTGGCATCTGGACCCTGATGCTTGAGTGTACTTGGCAGTACATAAAAGACCCAACATGAGGACTTTGACAAAAAGTCGATGTTTATATGTGGATTTTTAATATCCTGACGCCATAGAAAATCTCCAGGTGGTTGGATAATGTGCCTTGTACGTCATTCAACACTGTAATGGCAACGCCCGCAACATCACGAACCATCATCTTCATCCCGGAAAAGCACAACCCTTCTCGAGAGAACATGCCAACTTCCCCTCACCTTTATCGTCTTGGCATTCTCCACAGCAGACGCACTCATGATCAGAACAAGTTCAAAACTCTCACTGCAACATCAACTAGCTCCAACACGACCCCAGCCTGGGGATAGTCACCCCTGCTTACCTCGTTTCTCGTTTACCCCACGGGGAAGCCCGGTGGAGGCAATCCAACGGTTGCGACGATCTTGACCACTCAAAGCTCATTTCTTACCTTTTTTTTTTGCTTTTCGGATAGAATAGCGATTAAAAGACGACTCAAGAAAGAAATGTTTATAAAAAGCCTCGTTTCCCCCCCCCTCCCTCCTTTTATGGAAAAAGAGAAGAGATACGGACACTTGCAGTCTTGTATCTTGCGTTTACTCTACTTGTCTCTTATAGACAGACATCTTTTGACAAAATCTTTTTGCTACTACTTCTTTACACGTTTCTAATCGAATGGGCTGGAATACTCATGCGTCGGGCACCAATGATCCGCCTGAGGTGCGGAACTGGCGAATCCACCTGATTGCCACGGTGGCTTCCATGTCCGCCCTCGCCAGTGAGTTTTCCAACTGTCAAGGCCGTGATAGAGACGTGATACTAATATTGATACAGTTGGATATGACACTTCTGTTATCGGAGGTTTGACATCCCCCTACCCAGCGACATGACCACTGTTGACATGTAAAAGGTACCATGGCATTGACCTCCTTCATGAGGGACTTTGGCCTTGACCTCGTCGAAAAGACACAGCGCGACACCATCCAGGGAAATATTGTATCAACCTTTCAGGTAAACCACCTCTCTGTGGTAACCAAGTCACCTAGGTCTAACCAAGTCATAGGCTGGCTGTTTCTTCGGTGCCCTGTGCACATTCCCCATTGCAGAGAAATGGGGTCGTAGGAAGACCATCATGGCGGCAGCCTGTATCTTCCTGCTCGGTGGCGCTCTCATGACTGCCGCCAACGGTAATCTCAACATGGTCTACGCCGGCCGTGCTGTAGCAGGCCTCGGCCTCGGCGGTTCCTCTCTCACTGTCCCCGTCTACATCAGCGAAACTGCCCCTCCGTCCATCCGTGGTCGTCTGATTGGTATTTTCGAAATCGCCTCCCAGGGCGGTGGTATGCTGGGCTTTTGGATCAACTACGCTACTGACCGCACCATCGACGTCGAGACCAAGACGCAGTGGGTTGTCCCACTGGGTCTTCAGCTCTTGCCCGGTGCTGGTCTTGCGTTGGGTATGCTGTGGTGTCCCGAATCGCCTCGTTGGTTGGCTAGGGGTGACCGCTTCGAGGAAGCTGAGAAGATCCTCGCTCAGATTCGTGGAATTTCGCCTGACCATGAATACATCCGTCGAGAGATGGGTGATATCCGTGCACAGGTTGAAGAGCGCAGTACTAATAAGATGAGCAAGAAGCAGCAGTTCATGAAGCTTTTCCAGAAGGGCGTGCGAAACCGTATGGGTATTGGTATGGCACTCATGTTCTTGCAGAGTTTCACCGGTGTCAACATCATCACCTACTATGCTCCTCGCATCTTTGAGAGTCTCGGTATTCCTGGTACCTCGCTGAAGCTCTTCTCCACTGGCTTCTACGGTATCTCCAAGACGCTTGGTATGGTCATGTTCACCTTTTGGGTTGTCGAAAAGGTCGGTCGTCGCAAGGGTCTCATCTGGGGCGCTGCACTGGGATGTATTCCTATGCTTTACATCGGCGGGTATGTCATGAAGGCTGACCCCGCTGCTGCGGCGGCGGCTGGTGTTGTTAATCGTGATGGATGGGGATACTTGGCGATTGTTTGTGTGTACATCAACGCCGTCATCATCTGTGCGACATGGCAAGGTATCACTTGGACGTATGCTTCCGAGATCTTCCCCCTCGACATCCGTATGCTGTGTGTCGCCATTACCACGGCTGATACATGGTTGGGTTCATTCATCATTGCGCGATCGACGCCTTATATGATCTCTGATCTTGGTTATGGAGCTTACTTCTTTTTTGGTTCGATTCTCGTCTTGATGGGTATCTGGTCACTGTTTTTCGTGCCCGAGACAAAGGGTAAGTTGCGCACAAATGCTTCTAGAGTTGTTCTATGTATTCCAAATGCTGACTCATTCTCCCTCAATAGGTATTACCCTGGAAGACATGGACGCGCTGTTCGCCAAGCCCGTGTATAAGACAGTCTGGGCCCAAATGCGAGGCAAACCCGTCATGGAAGGGAACGCCGCCAACCGATCCGACTCTCCGTTTGACGACGACGACGAAAAGGCTCGCGAGCTGAGGATACCTTAGCTGGCTTCCCGACCAGCCAGGGTTTTTTTTTTTCTTTTGCGGCTGTGCCCCTCCTTGTCTTTAGATAACGATAATGCGAAACTAGACTCGTTATCGGCTGCAGCCACTTGCGTCCCTTTTTCTTATCCATGCTATCTGTGTGACTGGTGACAGTACAGTAATCTCACCTGACGGTGGATGGATGGTGGTGGTGCTGTGCCTCGTTCCAGAAGGGCTCTAGCTTTACCGCCGTGTCAAGCCAGCCAAGAATTAAGTGATGACAGCAGGGATCAGATTACAGTCATCCATGTCTCTGATCAGTAAAAAAGACAGACCATGTTTATTTTGACGGCCAAGTATTACAGAAGCTGTTGCAAATGAATAACCTGACTACCTTGGGTCGTGGTGATTTCCAATCTCTCCAACATGTTGCCACGTTTCCCCAGGTCATGCATGCATGTATGTCAGGTTTACCCCGCAAACTGCTTTATTTCCCCAGACTCGTCGTGTCGCTTTTTGTCCGTCCTTGATCAGATTTTTTCTTAGTCACAACAAAACAAGGTCCTGGTAGATTTGAGAGTCAGTGGCGGCTGGCAGCACAAAAGATCCTCGCACCCCAGAAACCAAAGACCAACCAACGGTCAGAGCGTGCGGCAAAGACATGCGCCAAGAAAATAAGGATTGATTATAAAGACTTTTATTGGATCGGGGACGAGAGTGAGCGGTTGTAGATAACCTCGGACCATTCCCCATGTGGTACTGGATGTACGGATATCATCTCGGATATTGTCTTTTTTGTTCTTTTGCGAACTCTATCATTGCCAAGACCAGCGGTCATCTTGGCATTGACTGGGTTTGGAACTTTGGGGGGGAGAGTTGGCCAAGAGATAAGAAAAAAACAAGCGAGCCTTTTTTCTTCTTCTTCTTTCTCTTGTCTGGTGAGGGGGAGAATGACTAGACAAGATAAAAAATTGGAGGCGAAAGGAATCAAGCATATATTTGTTTTGTTTTGGAGGTGTCTGGATGTCAATCAATATTGGTTGCCCGACAAATCTGGTGGATTTACAGCGAGCACAGCGCTACAAACGCCCGCTCTATCACCTACCCTATTTGGTGTGCAGCCCTAATTAAACATCAGTAACGTCAGTGAAACGGGGCTCCATCCTTCCATCGCTCCGGGGGGCGTTATTCCAATATCTTCCGTCACGTAATAAATTCCACTTCTGACCCGTAATCCCCAGGTTTAGAGGCAAACACTTTTATCTTGAGCTTTATCACTGTTTGCGGCAATCTGAAGATGAAGATGGGGATGGGGCCATCGAGATAAGCAGCACACACCATGTCATGTTCGACTCTACATATATCCATCCATCTGCAAATTAGCCGTAAACACATGTGCGAATAAAGAGGCGATTCACGTGCAAACAAACAATACAGTCAATCTGACGAGCCAAGACCAATAAAAATAAATCTCCTTCCCTTTCTAGAGATTCAACATCAGCCCTTGGCCGACCCTCCTACAGCTCTACAGTACGGCCCTCACTGTAGCATAGCATAGCATAGCATAGCATAGCATAGCATAGCATAGCATAGCATAGCATAGCATAGCCTCCCAAGATGCCGGGTTTTTGACAGCTTCGTTGCCAAGCTAATAAGGGGGCCAATTTTGGAGACAACTCTCGGGGTAGTTCAGTTTAGCAAAGAACCCAAATGTAACATGGTAATCACTTGATTGCCCAGCTGGGTTTGACCAAAGATTGATCGCTTGCCAGCCATCGGCAGTATTATTATATCGCAATAAAGCGACAACAGCAATCATGGCTCTGTTCAAGCCACAAGACGTCACTGTCTGTCTGTCTGTCCCAAGATCAACATGAGCTCGTGATAGCGTTTTAAGCTTGATATTTTAGCTCGACACCTAATGACCCCCGCTAATCCTTTGTCTCTCATGTCCTTCCCTATGCTTATTTTATTGCACGGTCCGTATGACATGGGGGGGGGGGCTGCCAAGACGGAGTGTAATCCGCCCATCCTCCAACCGAAAAAGATCGATCTTTTCCACCTTCCATTCATGGTATCATGTCCGTTGCAACAGGCAAGACAAAGTTGCACTGTAGGGAATGCGCAGCGCGTTGCCCCCCCCCCCCCCCCTCCCTCCCCCCCCCCCGCGGCTCTCTCACCTCTGAAGGATGATCAAGGGGAGATGCGCTATCAAGTGCGGGGATGAAACCAATCACTAAAGCCGAAGCCACTGCTCTAAATGGACAGACAGTCAATAAAAAGCTATAACGAGTGACCAGCTAATATTAGACCGAACAGACTGCAACTGCACTTTGCACTGCGCTGCACTGCACTGGCAATGAGCACGCGTGAGGCGTATGTAGCTTGTTCTTAATTTCCACGACCAACACAGAATCCAATGTGGAGAAGGAGATTCAATATCTCATGTCGTCTTGTACACTGTGATTTTAGATGTCTATCTATTCAATGATAGCTATGGCACTGTCTCTTCATCCCTGTAGCACCAAGTCTTGTCTCAAACTCCAACTTCCAAAAGCTCATCTGTTATTACTCTCGGCGCATTCATCTAGAACCACTTGACAGCTTCCTTCTACTAATCTTGGACACCACCTTGGAGGCGCATCCCGATGCAACTGATGCTTATCAGGTCTTGGCAAAAGAAAAAGAGACAAGGACGAGACAAAACAAGACAAGACAAGCCCAACCCAACCCAACACTCTTTCCCTTTTCCCTACCCACCCCCTTTGCGATTGCGATTGCCATCTCCTGCCTTTTTTGCCATCGCGCCAACTGTAAATTCTAGTCTACTTGTACCACGCAGCCAGCACATGAAAGGAGACTAATATCTCTTATGTTCCCCGAGACAACATAAAAACTGTCCCACGTCCCACGCTTCTTTCTCCTCCTTGTCAGGTCTCAATTCTTCCTTCTTTTTCCCTTTCCCCAATACAGAGGGCCAACTCTTCTCTCCAATCTGATCTACCTTTTTGATCTTTGCTTGAGAGAGACCAACAACCACAACCATGACGTCCAAGGAGGAAAAGGTCGACATCGGCACTCACACGCCGCCGTCACCTGATGTCGCGCCCGGACACCAAAAGGATGTCTACACTGGCGATGTCGAGGGCGTCCGCGCAGACTTTCGCGAGGATGACTTTATGACCCGTAATGGTCTGAACCTCAAGTCCTTCCAGCGCCGTACGTTCTCCCCCCCGTACCTACCGCCTGCTTCAATCGCAATGCGACTAACATTTACCCTCTACAGGTGACTACGGTACCGGTGTCGTCGAACTCGATCGCTCCATGAAGAAGCGCCATCTCCACATGATCGCCATTGGAGGTTCTATCGGTGCTGGTTTCTTCGTCGGTTCTGGTGGTGCCTTCACCAAGGGTGGACCTGGCGCTGTCCTCCTCTGCTTCTTGATTGCTGGTGTCATGATCTTCAACGTCGTCCACGCTCTTGGTGAGCTCGCTATTATGTATCCCGTTTCTGGTGGTTTCTATACCTACTCTACTCGCTTCATCGATCCTTCCTGGGGTTTCGCCATGGGTTGGAACTACGTGCGTACCTCTGCTTTATTGTATCTACGATACGCACGCACCATGCTAACCATCGCAGGTCTTCCAATGGGTCATCGTCTTACCACTCGAATTAACCGTCGTCTCCTTTACAGTGCAATACTGGAATCCAGACATTAACGAAGCTGTATGGATCACCTTCTTCTGGGTCTTCATCATTTTCATCAACATCTTTGGTACACTGGGTTACGCCGAGGAGGAGTTCTGGAGTTCTTGCTTCAAGCTCGCCGCCATCATCATCTTTATGATTGTCGCTATAGTCCTCATCTGCGGTGGCGGTCCCTCCAATGGTAAATTCAGCACCTACCAGGGCGCCAAGCTGTGGTACGATCCTGGCGCCTTCCAGAACGGCAGCCGCGGCTTCTGCTCTGTTTTTGTCACTGCTGCTTTCTCATTCTCCGGTACTGAGCTTGTTGGTCTTGCTGCTGCCGAGTCTCGCAACCCTGCCAAGGCCCTTCCCGGTGCTATCAAGCAGGTCTTCTGGCGTATCACCCTGTAAGCATCCATCTTTGCCACTCTCTCATCGCATTCAGTATACTAATGCTTCCCAGTTTCTACATCGTCGGTCTTACTCTCGTCGGCATGCTCGTCAGCTCTACCGATGATCGTCTGCTCAACAGTGCCAACCCTTACAAGGATGGTGTCTCCCCCTTCGTCTTGGCTGCTCTTGACGCTGGTCTCAATGGTTACGATGACTTTATGAACCTGGTCATCTGCGTTTCCGTTGTCTCCATTGGTGTCTCTTGCGTCTACGGTGGCTCTCGTACTCTTACTGCCCTTGCTGAGCAGGACTACGCCCCCAAGTGTTTCACATACGTTGATCGTTCTGGTCGTCCTCTCATGTCCGTCCTTTTCAACTTGGCCTGGGGTGCTCTCGCATACATTGTCCTTGCCTCTTCTGGTGGTCTTGTCTTCGACTGGCTTCTTGCCGTCTCTGCCCTCGCCGCTCTCTTCACCTGGGGCTCCATCTGTGCTGTAAGTTTCATCACGTCTATCCTCCCCTTATCACAGGAACTAATCCCCGCCTTCAGTGTCACATCCGTTTCCGCACTGCCTGGAAGCGTCAAGGCCGTTCTCTCGACCAGATTCCTTTCCATGCTGCTGGCGGTGTCTACGGATCTTGGTTGGGTCTTACCCTCTGCTTCGTCATTCTTGGTTGCCAGCTCTACGTCGCTGTCTGCCCTCCCTTCAAGGAAGGTTATGGTAACGCCGAAGACTTCTTCATGGCTTGCCTTGCCATCCCTGTCGTCCTTGTCTTCTGGGTCATCGGCTACATCTGGAAGCGTCCCCAGTGGCTTACCCTTGACAAGATCGACCTCGACACTGGTCTCCGTGAGCATGACTGGGACGAGATCAATGCTTACCGCGCCAAGGTTGCTAGCTGGCCTGCTTGGCGTAGAGCCCTCCACAAGTTCATGTAAAGAAAGCAAATGCTTTTCTTTTTGAGTTTCGTGGAAATATACCATGACTGTCGTACTTGATTCCTCTCCTGAGGATTGCTACTTTATACCCTGTTAATATACTGGTAAATCTTATATACATCCTATACTCTGACCTGAATCTATGTGTGAATGATATTCCTGTTCTCTAAAGTCATTTCTCTCTACTAGAGGCCGCTTAACATATCCACATGAGATGTCTTTACTCCGACTTTTCATTTCACAAAGACAAGGTCGTCAGTCGATTTGATGATCTTCTTGCTCCGGCGAGTGAATTCGGCCACATGCCACCTACCTTCTCTCGTCCCACTTAGTACGCAGATTTCGAAAACTCGTGAGACGATATTTTACTATCCAATTGCTGCAACTGGGAGTTATCACCGTGTCTCAAAAGGGACAGTTTGGTGAAACAAGCCAACTGATTTTCCTTCATACTAAGTAGCGAATATCAAGGGTTTGTTCCTCTTGCAGACATGTGAGATGGTGGCAATTAATTCATGAACTGATTTGATGAATATAAAGATCTCAGGATCCCTCGTCCATCTTGGCATGAATATAGGCTTCAGAAATCAAAATCATGCTTCCAGCTTCAGGTGCTCAGTAAACAATGATCCAAGTACTATAAACGGCGTTCCGAACTTGCTGCTGACCTCACCAAAGAGACGCGGCTTGATGACTGGGCTTTAGTTATGGGTATGGTTCCAAGCAAGGGTAGTACAGATGAGATAGCTGCGGCAAGACCTATCTTAACGTAGTTGATAACCTTAGGTCGCATCTGTTTCATAGAGAAGATGGTGGGATGAACCAACGACAGATTCAAGTTATTGGAGAGACTCGGTGTCTGGTCATGACTTGATCCAAAGCGCCACGGGCAAGTGAGAGAGCTTCTGTCATGTAAGCCTGGCACTCGGCTGATTGGAGGATACATCCGCCAGCCGCCAGTAGTAGGCAGGTCTTCAATGATGAAGTGTCACCATGAGCCGATGACGAATTGCCAAGCCGTGCTGCATGTGCTTGGGAGGCTTCATTTCTTGCCTGATCCAGTCTGATAACAGGATAAAACGTATGAATTTCGCGCTGGTACGCATCGAAAAGCGCCTCAAAATCCCAACTTGCCGGTGCTTGGGGTACAGCTTGCCGAGATAGAAACCCACTTGATCCTATCCTTGGTTATGGATCAGATATTATCTGCAAGTTTATGAGTCGACGCAACGGAGGCGTCTTCGAGATCAGTCCTGCCGTCTTATCTGTCACTATTGAAACATGGTAATATCAAACAGCCCGAGTACCGTCTGCTCACCCTCATCATTCCGGCTGCTGCGGCTATTATCTCAGCCATCTTCCACGGACGCGCAGCTGCCAACCCTAATGACTACCACTCGATTTCCATTGTGGCCTGCTATCATCTTGGCTTTTTTTACCTTCCTCGGCGCAAACTTGGTCGGTATCACCTTTATCATGGACAGTTACCCCAACAAATCGGGACCTCTGCTCCTCGTTGTGTGCGCTGGTAGGGGCTTTGTCTCGTTCGGGTTGAGCTATGCCACTGTTCCTTCTATCGAGTCTCTCGGTCACGATGGTGCTATGAACATCTTGGCTATCATTTGCGGTGTTTTGAGTGGTTTGGGAATAGTCATGTACTTTATTGGAAAGCGGGTTCGTGAGTGGGCTCGAAGGACTATCTGGCCCAAGGCTCACGAGGAGTGACCTTGACGTGTGATTTATAAGCATTATTTGAGTATTGGTCAAGGATAGTTGTCTCTGCATGTTGATAGCCATGATTAAGACAGTTGATTTGAACATGTTCGACTAATGACGTGAGTTGGTATCTTTGTTGTCTATTGTTACACCGTTGGGTTCTGGCAGTGTCTGTCTAAGGTGTTTGGGCTGATGCTATTCGCTGTGGCTCTAATTATGTCTTGGTGAGAAATCCAAGAAACTGCATGGCCTATCAGACATCCAACGGGCCCTATATCTGGCAAAGGTATTAGGGACAGCAGCTGCATGTGAACGCTGATCACGGGTAGCCGGGTTTATTAAGTAGATGACGCACTCTCTTTCTAGAATGGGTCCTAAAAACATGGCAGCCAACACTGTTTTCGATGTTTATTTTGGGAATGCATCCAGTCTAAGATTTTTAATACGAAACGATCGCACAGCCCCTTGATTGCCCAAAGCAGACCCGAGCTGACGCATGTTTACGGGTTCAAATGCGTAAATTCGAACATTGGAGATGTTATACTCCACTACACCATCTAGCTCCAATGTCTCTCCACTTCACTCCACTTTTAATATTGTTGCTTTTCCGCGTATATACACAACCAAGTCGGTTTTCTAGGAGGTCACTACTGAATCGGAACATTTTATCGTGTTTGACAAAGGGGATCGAGTATGTGGCAAAGTACTTCAATGGGGCGATTCGCTACGTAGAAGCAGAATCAGCCAATAGAGGATGTCTGGCATACACAAGTCCTACTAGCTCAGGGACCATCCTCAAAACGACCGAAAGATGCCACTGCGCCTATATAAACTCTGCTTCCCTCCTTAGTGAGGGCCGAATGGAATCCCGACCAACTACGAATTCGTTGAACTCGTCCACGATGCAAGAAAAAGGCGTAATCTACCCTTCTGAAAAAAAGGAGCTTGAATGTCTCGATTATAGTACGTTATTTATATTACCTTGGCATGACCTGACACTAACTAGACATCCCAGGTCCGTCTATAGAAGACAACCACAAAATAGAGCTCGATAGCTCACCACCGAATCGAGAAACCTCAAGCTCACCCGCATATACCACTGAAAACCGAGAGAAGAAACGCCCAACAGGTCTGATTTTTCATGCAGTGCTAAGTATACTACAATGCATATTCGCTGTAGTCGTGGCGATTCTATACGGACTTGACCTTGCAGAAGCGACAAGACAAAATGCAACGGCAGACCCTTCTTGGGTCTACGCCGAGCTTGTAGCACGACTGTCCATGATAATCTGCATCATGCAATTGTTCTTTGTGACGGCTGTGTGGTACTGGTGCTTGTTGGATGCCCTGATGTCAGTTCTATGGCTGGCACAGTTCGGAGTGTTTGCCTCGATGAATCGAGGCACCGGGTTCAAAGAGACATCGGCGCCAATTTTACTCCACAGGATGCAAGCGGCGGTCTGGATCAATCTCGTATGCTTTGGTTTGTGGTTCGCGGCAACGATATATGGTTCTATAGGCTGTTCTGCTCGTTTCAAGAGATCGAGACAGAAGAAAAGTACGTTGGGGTAGGCTTGATGGCCGACAGTGAGCAAGCGACAAGTCCTGGCGCGGGCGCTTAGTGAGTGGCATTACAACACATGATATCTTGCCTACCATGAGAATCTTGTCGCACGAGCTACAGGTCTCGATGTTGTCGAATTTTGTGGACAAACTGTTTTACATCTTGTTACAAGTTCTATGGGTTGGACGCCATGAAGAAAATGTATTCGTGTTACGATATGAGAGCGGATGGAATTTATACTTGGGCAAGTTATATAGAACACAATATGGCAATGTCATCCTTTCCCTAGGGAGCAAAGAATGACGAAAACCTGCACTCATCGAGTGTGTGCACTAGGGAAAACCAATGTCCAGGCCACGACCTCTACGTATGTTCATGACCAGAAACATCCAATTCCACTTGGGCCAGAAACCAATCACAATTGAGAAACTCGACATGGCACGCTAGCACAGGAAAGTTCGTTATTGATCTGCACAGTAGTCCGTCCCCCTGCAATTTGAGCTGTCAGTGCCTAGTTGCCGCGTCCGCCCCATATCTCCTCGAGATCTGCATGGATGGCTATGGTCTACGTGCTCTTCAACCTTATCTAGGTTCTACACCTTTCACGGACCATTGTTTCATCGAGACTGGTGATAAAAACTACCCAAGAAAGGAGTTTCTTTTTTTTTTTTTAATTCACACTAAAGAGACATATCATGTCTCACTGAAAAAGCATAAAGACTAAGAGAATGAAAAAGGACTAAACCTTTTGAAACAATCATGCTTGTCAAGCTGACCATTATCCCGATGCCACCTTTGCATACCTCCTCCCCGTTGATCAAGATGCTCCCCTATCCTATGCCTCTCATAAAGTTCAGCTAACATGGTTCATCACAGCTTAGAATCTAGCGACCTTGACGTTGACGGTTCCAATAGCACCACTGTTCAAGTTGGCTCCAGTGGCCTGAACCATGTAGTCGTCATCGACAGAGCCGACAGTGAAAGTGTTGGTCTTGCTACCCCAAGGGCAGTCCCAGTAGATGTTGCAGATCTTAGTATCGCCATCGTAGAGGTCGAACGAGCCCTCAGTTCCGGAGGATGCGTCAGATCTGCCGGAGGAGGCAACGCCGGCTGTCTTACCAGACGCAACGACGATCTGTTTGACCGCGTCGACCGAGATCTCGTTATCCTTGTTGTCCCACTGGTAGAACTTTCCCCTGTGGGTGGTTAAAACTGTTAGCTTGGTCGAAATGTCGGCTCTCCAGCGTTAGAATGAGCTTACCAATTGAGGTTGACATTGCGGATAGAGATTTCACCAGAAGCAATCTTGTTCTGGATGAGGATATAGACCCACTGTGCGTACGCCATTGTGTATAGGGAACTGATGGAAGAGTTCTTTATAGACTGTAGAGATGATGATGTAAATGAAGAAGAGTGATGAGTTTGAGCTGTTTGCGATCTCATAAATGGGAGAAGGATATGCACCTTTATATACCCGTTTGAGCAGTGATTCGTTGCCTGGATGACAGAGTCCGGCTGATCCCCAAGAGTACCAGCATGCCCTCTCCGTTGTCAAATTTTCGGTGAGCTGTCTACGCGTGTTGAAGGGAGTAGAGACTGATTGACCTCCACAATGCTACCTGAGTCCCCGCGCCACGAGTGCATCATCAGTCTACCAGTAATGCTCTGACATTTGGGGGATCAATACGAATCGGCTTGACCAAAAACATTCCCTTCATAGAGATTGCGTAACGAAATAGTGTTTTTGGCCTTTCAGCCAGCCACTGACACACCGCTTCTGGGTCACATATCTGACTATCCGATTATAGCCATCGTCTCATAAACGAGAAACATTCTGCTATGTGATAATGGGATGCTTAATCAACCAATCAATTTCGTCGGCGCTCATAGTTCAACCAGCCAAGGCATCCACACAAGACAAACGCATAACCTATTAAATGATCTATGGTATTAAATCCTTTATTTTAAAGGTACAGTGAAAAAAATTCAATAAAGATCTGCTGATACTATCTGCCTTGAGCTAGGATGATACTTTGCACAAAAGGCAAGCAACATCGCATGTGCTGCAACTTACCACGTAGAAAGCAGTTGTGCTATGCAAGCGTCGGCTTCTAAAGTCCTTCAACAGAGGTACCGCATACAGTTAATTGAACTCACTGTTGTTGAGCTGATTTTGTTTATATCTAGGTATGTGATAGCTACAGCTGAAACAATAACTGTGAGACGGTGGCTTACACGCCGCGCCTGCCTTCCATCAGTCCATCATTTATGAATCAGACCACTATGGGGAGAATCATTCTCCGGCAATTGAAGATTCGGTTAGCCTGGACACGTCAGGTTCTTTGTTACTTGACTGTAGCCAGTGGCTGGTAGGGAGTCTGAGGAATAGATCACAATTTGCAGGGTGTCATTTTGGCCTTTTCAGCCCCCCCACATTGTCTCTATGTAATATTGTTATGGTCATCACTCGAAACAGCCTTATCAGAGATTCTCCTCGCTAGGCGCGTTCTGAATCTAACCTGAAGTAAAATTTATGTCAAAGCTGATACAAGGGGTAGGTCCTAGCGCCGGTGTTTAGTGAGTGGTAGCCAGTCGAATACTGCCATTGCTCGCCATCACCACACATGATGGCTTGCCTGCAATCGTCATCCTTGTCTTACGAGCTACGAATCTCGATGTTGTCGACTCTTATGGACAAACTTTTTGGAGTCTTGCCGCCAACTGTTGATTGGCCAGAATCAAAACACTGTCCTCTCCGATAGTGTGTGTTGGATGAAATTATATGCGATTGGTACTCGAGAGAGTATGTACGAAGAATATGATAGAGAAATTATGCCACTGTGTACAATAGATTTCATCAGCTGAGATCAAAATGCGGTGAACCAGAATGTGTCTATCTACAACCTATTTAGGTTTAAAAGGTTCTCTGAACTGGTGCCATGCATCAATACTCAGCTGAAAGCCGGGTGCAATTGCCTACAATATGATTATCTTTTCTAGGGTAGGAACCAATATATGACGAAAGCCTGCAGTCGTTAAGTCTGTGCAGGTTTTCTGCCCGAGTCACGAACTGTGTGTACACAACTGGGAACATTTGGTTCTTACTGGACCAAGACCCAATCGTAATTGTCAGGCTCATGATGGCACGGCAGCACGGGTAAGCCCATGAGTGATCTGCACAGCTGAGACCCCCTGTAACTTGAGCTGTCAGTGCGTAGTTCCCGCGTCCGCTCGCTCCGTTCCTTCGAGGCCTGCATGGATAGCTGTATCCTGTATGGCCTTTGCTCTTTACCCGGTTCTTCCCTTACCTCAGACTACCAGGTATTTGTTACCAATGTGCAATAGTTTATAGCTTGATTGGATGATTTGGAATGACTATTGTAAAACATGCGTTGGCGATCATGCCCTTCGCGGAAATGCGTTTCTTCAAGCCAGCTGAAAGACAGTTGACAATTTCATGAACCTGCACATCGTCAAGTCAAGTGTGACTATCGGCTTAGGGACATTTTTGACTCAAGTCCGAGACGGACATCAGTTGCCAGACCTCCGTTCTAACTGCTGGTGTTGGTACATGCATATAAGGTCTGAAAGCGACTCCCAAAGTTGATATTTTGCAAACCAAGTCCTTCCTATCAATATCTTTTCAATCTATTGTCTTTGATGTTGAGGGAAACACCCATTCGCAACGTGGAGAATTCGTTACAGCCATTCTCCTCCTTTTGGGTCAAACAGGAACATGTATCCAGGCGGCCTCGGATACCGGTACTACGTCAACTTTTGGGTTGACAATGACTGCTCTGACTCGGACAGTCGTGCGTCGCGCCGTTGTAACGTCAAGCTGCAGATTGACAATCTGCGAGACGACAAAGGCCTAGCTATCCAGGCAAATGCCTTAAAGACTACCACAAATGACGAATCTATCATTGTTTCTTTCCAGCAGGTAGACTGTCCTGACACGAAGATTCTGCAAGAATAAACTATGAACTTTGGTGACCTAGGGAATGTTAGCCCGCGGCAGATTGTGTTTTGGTGTAGAATCTATTGTGCGGCGGCGACTGAAGGGGTAGAGAACATTGAAAGAGGCAACAATAGTGATGGGGTTCAGTTGTGTGTGTGTGTGTGTGTGTGTGTGTAGGGACGAGTAGGACGGTATGAAAGATGGGGCTCTCCTTCAAGTCGAGTAGGTGATAGCAAGGAAGGGGAACCGGAAATTAATTTCGACGAGCGATAGTGCTTGCAACTCCAACTAATCGAAATTCCAATCGTTTACCGTTTCTGCCTAGGGTAGGGCTATTTGACTTCGGATGTGGCCCGGAATAAGATCAAAGTTTAAATGTCAAGACCATCTGTGTTGCACCAACTCGAGCTACTAAATGAGAATTAAAAGGCCCTTGTGACTTCTAGATCTGAACTGCATGATACTTCTGCTTGTGATAGCTGTATTGACACGGCAAAAGTAGTTACTGCCTAAAACAACCTCGTCTTAGATTCTTATCTACTGGCAAATCGCTTATCGTATCGTATATCTTATCTTATCGCTATCTTATCTCGAGCGTTATCGTAAAGTATGTTCTCGATTTACCCTCAAGTGAAATATCTATCGAAATTGATAATACTTCAAATGGGATTTTCAGTGTTAAAAGGAATTTATAGATTTTTATCTTAATTCTTATAGCTGGCCGTCATATCTCAATCATAATGCAGCTGAATTCACGATCTCTCTAATGGCTTTAACTGTCCACTCACATAGGAGCTGGCTACATTTTCAAACTTTTATTTTGTACACTTTCTAGAGATGCAAATCTCGTGATGCCTGCAAGCAAGCACTGCGAGCGTTGATGGCAAGGTAGACCATGAGAAGTTTCTGTCTCTAAAACAACTGTATATCATCCAGTCTGATCAACAAGCTCTTCGTAGGATATTCTACATAGTCAAGCTTGAAATCACTAACCTGCACTCAACTGTAGGGTTGGTCACGATAGGGTCATCTCACTCTGCCAAGCTGCCTGCAGCATATCATCCATTGGATAGTTCATAACGGCTGGTCTATCGCTTCTTGAATTCAGTAATATCGTGAAGCCCTTTTGTGCTCAGTCCTCTTCACCTCAAACCTCCTGAAACACCACCTGCCACGGGGGTTCATGACCCCTAAAGAGCAATTCTCAACATGCGATTGGCTCCTCAGGATTGAAACGAAGAATTTCTATAGCACGGCAATCTCGGATCTTGGCGTACATGACAGGCGCTCACTCGGTTTCTTCAAATATAATAGAGAATTAGTATAGGTTTCACGTGCCCCGCTGTGAGACAACTGTGATGCCAGTTGTCGATCATGATCCGAGGGCGCAGCTCTTTAGCGATCAATGCGTTTTACGTTTTACACTAGATTGGGTTTTTATGAGTGGCCAATAGTTGAGTAAGCGAACGACAGCCGTTTTGACGTTTCGTTCAAGAGAGGCTGTGTTATTGGGTTTCTCCGGCAAACGAGCATTCCGAGTCTTGGCTAGAAAGGCCCAAGCGTAATTGAGCTTGTGTCGTGATATGTTTCTTAGACTTTGAGTCTAAGCACCATGTCAAATGTCTGTGGGTGATATGTTTCTGAAGCTTCAGAATTGCCATTTTGAACCTCTTGAGCGTCTCGGGTTGTGTCGCGACTTTCCTTGGCTTCAACCTCCTAACATAATGTGAATGGTAACGAGGCTACCAATAGTGGAAAACGCTTGCTCGAATTCTATATAAGGATGTTCATTGTCTCTCAATTATCAATTCTAATTATCATCAACTAATCAAACACAACAAGCCAATCTTCTCTCCTCTTCACCTTCTACTCCTGCCGGCCAGGTCTTTTATTCACAACTACCTCTTGCTCCTCCACCTTCCCCTCCTTATTTCAGACAATCCCGCCTTTTTACCTTATCAACACTCTCAATACTCACAATGGCTCCCATCAAGAACCTCGTCTGGGCCCTTTTCGTCGCTGCCGACTTCGCAGCTGCCCACAGTGTCATCACCAACGCCGTCGGCGATGCTGGTGGCTCTGGCATGGCCCTCGGTGTTGACACATCCACTCCTCGTGATGGTACCCGTCGCCGCCCTTTCCAGACCGACGCTACTCGCTTTCGAGGCTCTGCCGCTGACACTGTTGGTGAGACTCTCGCTGCTGGTGACAACCAGGTTGAGCAGGGTACCCTCGACATCATGGAGGAGACTGGCGACCAGCTTCCTCAAGTCAACCCTGGTGGTAGCCTTGAGATGACTGTCCACCAAGTCAACTCTGATGGAGCTGGCCCTTACACCTGTATGATCAACTCCGATGGCACTGGCACCTCTTGGGACAACATTCCTGTGACTACCAATGTTGAGGGTAACGACCGTGGCCGTAACCGTGATGGCGAGATGGGCGATTTCCCTCTCGTTGCATCGATCCCTGCTAATCAGGAGTGTACTGGTTCGGTTGCTGGCGAGGACAATGTCTGTCTTGTGCGCTGTCAAAACCCGGCTCGTGCTGGTCCCTTTGGAGGTGTTATCCCAGTTCAGATGGCCCAGACAAATAATGTTGGCAACAACGCTGGTAACAACACCGGTGACGCCACTGACAACACTGGCAACACTGGCAACAATGCTGGCAAGAACGATGCCGTTGACGACGAGGAAGATGCTCAAGACCTGGATGAGAACCAAACTGGCCGTGTTAACAACCGCAACAACCGCCGTTTCACCCGCTTCTACGCATAAGGAGCAAAAGGAAACGATAACCGAATGCTTTAAACGTTACGATGCAGCCGGCCTTGGTATAGTGACTTGTGGATACATAAAGGACAATGATCAGTGAGAAATTGGAGCTAACAGCTTGGCCTTATGGCTGACTGGTAAGGAAGAACGGGGAATTATTGATGACGGAGAAGGAGCGGTGTATTTGGATTAAACTAGCTATCTAGTACATGTAACTCAAAATATGGTATTGGCAAAGTACGTGTTCCTAAAACCCTAAAATGAACTGCTTTAACCACCTCCATTGAAGGTATGTATAAATTTCTAGTTCTGATAAGCCGTTACACGGTAGGATCCAAAGCTGCCACACACAGACAATCTCATCCTGCCATTACGGAAAGAGTTGTATTTATTCAAGTTTACCTAGTAAATGAAGCTTAAAACTAGCGCGTCTTTATTCATTAGTATGTCATCACGCGTGACTTAAGACTTATGTAGGAAGATTACTCCAACGACATTATGTTACCATTATCAAGTTCTATCTTTACAAGTCTACTGAAAAACCCTATGCAAGTCAAAACCCGTAGCAGTGAAGTCGAAATATAAATTTACATTTGATCGATATGTACTTCTTCGTCCCTCCCAAGTCCACCCTATTGAGCAGTCCTGCACATCCTGATCCGGTTTCGTCGTGTTGTTATCTGAAATTACAGGACTTGACGATGCTTTGCACAAGAGCATCTTTGTCACGAAACTCCGGCGAGAAGGCCTTCATCTCATTGGAACTCAAGGCTCTCCTAGCGTCGGCGGCCTTTCTAAAAGCAGAGCGAGGCGTCATACCTCCCTTGATGCCGCCAGCGCCGATCAGCATGCCCAAGATAGCAAAGGGGGCAGATTCCGGATTTTCTACAATATCAACGATGCTGATGGCGGCGCTGCCGGCCTCGCCCACGATTAGAGCAACAGTAGCCAAGCGTGAAGCAACTCCAATAGCAGATGTGACGAGACCAGCAAATGGAATGACGGCAAACACGATACTGAGAATGTTGAGAACTAGGTCTCGGGTGTGTGTCTCCTTCATCTCTTTCCCGATCTTCTTGATTTCAGTGATACTCTTCGAAGCATCCTGCATCATGAAAATCGGCATACTGAATGACGTGACAATGTCAGCTGGGTCTGCATCCGAGACGCCAAGTTGCATATTCATATATGATTCCATAGCAAGATCAATCAGATCGTCTGTGGAGGGTATGGCGTCGTCAAGAATCTCCTTGGGGTTATCGATTTCGATCTTGCTCTTGTCCCGGATTCGTCTCGGCCAGTTCTTGCGCATGGCGTAGTTGATGCCACAGCCTTTACACTCAGCTGCGCTGGGAATGCATACAGGGCACTCGCCTGGAATTGCGTTCTCATCATACCATTCAATCCATTCCTTTCGGATCCCTGCCTCCTTGAGAAGAGCATCGTAGAAGCCTTCTTCGTCGCGCATCTTGAACTTAACAACACTGATTCCTGAGTTTGCTCCAGGCTTGATGATTGGGGTTGCTTCATCACATGGGGCGTCGCCGTTGCTGCCAGGGGAACTCCACTCGCAATCCATGTACTTCAGACCCGTGCCTCTTCCAAAAGCCATGAATTCATCGATTCTCTTATTCATAGTGTCCTTAACCCAGTCGGCATACCAGCCGAACGCATCGTCGTAATTCTCAGAGACATCCTTATAGTTGTCGATGGCAGTCTCTAGATCGCCCATGAGAATGCTCATCAACGCCATACCGCGACAGATTGGGTTGACGCTGTCGATGTCAGATGCCAGATCCTCCAGAGTCGTTGGCCATGAGTCAGGATCACACGACACATCGTCGGGCTCGAGGTCCCCGAACCCTTCAGGCCCGGATGATCCAGAACCTGGGCCTCCAGAGCCATAAAACCAATCTGCCAGGTCGATAGCCCAATCTGTGGCGCCGCCAAAGTTAAGAGTTTTGATCCAGCTCACACGCTCCTCCTTAGTCTTGTCGCTCATGTATGCGACCCAGTCAGTCATACCATCTCCTTGAGTGCCGTATGTCATAATATCGGAATGAGTCTTTGTGTCGTGCCACCGTTTTGCTGCAAAGCCCGGGGTATTCTCCTGAGCAAGTTCATAGATCTCATCCAGCTCAGCGTTCGAAACTAGGCACAGGAGTTAGTGAAGGTAAGCCGACTACGGGGGTGCAAACACATACTATAGCCACCGGTCCCGGTGCATTGACCAGGTTCCGCCTCTGACTCCTCGTAGGAGCCCGTGAAAAGACAATGAGGGCCAGTGCAGCTCTTATCCGCCATGCGGAAGCTCCTGCCATAACTTGAAATGCCCACAATTACCTTCTCTGCCGGTACACCTGCCTTGGTGATCATGCTCAGGGAGTTCCGGGTTTCGGTACGATTGATATGTGATCGTAGACAATTGCCGTTGTCACAGCCGGGATTGGCGAACTTGTTGCCGTAGTCCCACTGGCCATGAAGGTCGTAGGTCATAAAGACAAAGTAGTCTAGTACCTTGGCCATCTGTTCAACCGGAAATGGCTTTAGGTACCAGAAAGAACCGGGCAAGGCAATAGACAGAGACTTGCTTGATGGCAGCTGGTCTCGGAGGACGGTGAGAAAGCGTTGGTAATAGAGACCGTCTGTCCTATCACCAGCAGGGATTCCCTGATCAGTAGCCCCTGGGTATTCCCAGTCAATGTCAACACCGTCGAAGCTTTTGTGCTTAGTCATGAATTTGACAATGTTTGCAGCGAATACGGAACGGTACTCAGGCTTGACCACATCACGGTAGCGTTGGAATGTCTCGGCATCAGTCGACTCGGCCCAACCGCCAAATGATAGAATCTTCTTGAATGGAGCCTTCATCTTGTCAAAGATATCAAATTGTTCTTTGACGTCGTCGGGAATGTTGACATCGTAGTCCGCAGTGATGCCTGCAAAGGCGAAATGGACATGAGTCAAATATTCGAAATGTTCTTCAATCTCGGAAGAGTCCATGGTGAGACAGGCGCGGCCGGGATTATATGCTTGAAAGTACCCGATGCGCTTGAACTCCTTAGGTGGTGACTTGTTGTTCACGATACCAGTGCCACAATTGGAGATGCATCCGTTGGTGTTGATCTTGAATGCTCCTGGGGCTTTGGTATCGGCAGGAGACTCCGTACAAAACTCGGTAGTAGTACCACAGAATCCCCAGCCGCTACAACAAGCTTTGAGTGGGCACTGGTTAAGTTTAGCAAGATCCCAACCGTCGAAAGAGCCAGATGGCTTCTTTGTTCCGGGTTTCTGCGGTCCGCAAGCCACATCTTCGACAGGAGATGGCATAGGTGTGTTGCCCTTACTCAAACAGATAACCTGGCCTAGCTGTAACCTGTTGCAGCCAGACCACGCCCACGAGTTCTTGTTGTACGCCTCAATGTCTTTGACAGTGATACTAGACGCGACTGCAACAGAGGCACATGTGTCTCCCGTGTCAATCCTGTGTGTTGCACACGTCCCATCTGCATCAGCTGTTGGTGTCTTGTCTGGTAGACTGCCTGAGCTACAGCATACCCACTGGCCAGGAGTGAGGGTGGAACATAGATTTTTCTGCGGGTTGTGCTTGACAAAATCAGCGCCTCTGATGTTGCAACGGATAGTAAGCGTGGTGCAAGTGTCTTCGCCTTTGACTTGGATGGCTTTGCATTCGGCGCGAGCTTCAAGATCCGATGGCATGTCAAAAGAAGCTACGGACGTAGCATTGGACGGTTCCACGAAAAGACTAGCCCCGGGAATCTGGACCGTAACCCTTGTGTCATTGGGCCTGTTTAGTGCCAAAGTGGCACAATAGCCGTCAGACCAGATCTGGACATGCTTTCGCAGGCGTTGGAAATCTTCCATCCGGTCGATGGCGAATACACCAAATGTATAAGGAGCCAACGAACTGATATCGCAAGACTGCATCATCTGAGTCCCTTGACTGGCCGCCTTCTCAAATTGATCGAGTATGGTAGTGCCAGCGACAGACCCCAAATCGGCGCTAATATATAAACCGACGATGGCAGAGCCAGCCTTGGAAAACAGGACAGTCTTACCACACGAGGTCTTCTTGGTGATGTGCAGCTTGAGTCCTTGCAGGGCTGTCGTAACATCGTTGGTTGCGTTCAGAAATCCCGGCAAGCCAAAATCGACAATAACAGATATGGGAGAGAATGGAGCAGAATTACATTGGCCGGTGGGGACCTTTAAGTTCTTAACGTCCGTCTCTGCGCGCCTAGCGTGTCTTCTGTGTGCTAGAAGATGTGCTTCCGCTTTGGAGGGGATGGAGGAGCCAGAGCCGCCGAGAGCGCAGACACGAATTGTCTCGACAGTCTCGGTGTGCACATTCATGTCGAACAGCAGAGGAGCTTCACAACCTTCTAGGTCTTGAACATTGTGAATGTGCGTCCATTTGGTAGCGTCCGACCCAGAAGCAGAGCAGAGTCGAGGGCAGCCCTTGACCAAGGGTGTTGCCCACTCCTCACTGGTCTGCTTCTCGCCGTAGGGGGATATAGGTGTAATACCAAGATTGAACTCATACTCTGTAGAGTTCAGGGCTTTGGATGCATCGACTGGACCTAAGCGAGTACGATTGCCGGTATCACCAGCAGCGAAGCTCAGGCCAACCAGGTAGGTAGAAACTAAAAAGAAAGTATGAACCCCCATCGTTCTAGAAGAAGTGTAGACACGAAAGTGGAAGTGATAAGACACGGCAGCAATGAAATATTGATGAGTGAATAGACAAATGAGTGAATAGAAGCAGGTGCTATGGCCTGAAAGAGTGTAAGCTCGTTCTTCCGACAAAGAGTGTCAGGAATGGCAGCTGTTATAAAGTAAATCTGAACACTATAGTTACTGTAGACTGACTGGCTCACCAACAGACGGCCAACGCCACGAACATGTCAGACTTTGAAAGCTTTTTCTCGTACCGAGGCCCATTCATCGTAAACCCTCTTCCTGACTCGCTTTCCGTTGTTCTAGACAAGCGAGAACATAGCCGGCACAACTCTGTGTTGATTCCATGTCGAGATACAACCGAAATTGTCGTATTTCTGGGGCGAGGTTCTTCTGCAGTATCCTTGTCGCGTTGTTGGTTCGATTATTGAGTCTTTTTTTTTTCACTTCCCTGCAGACGTCTTGGCACTGTACGTGATGAACTTGGGTTCCAAATCCGATCTCGGTGTCAGACGATAACCCACTAAGACTGCAGCGCCAAGGGTATACGGAAATGCGGAGCAGGATATTGTACAGGCATTGATGGATTATCGGTTGATCCCCGTTTTGATCCGCACTTGTCCCGCGTCACACAACCCGGCTGGGATGAGTTCACATGTTGGTTCCAAAAGTCATTAACTCATGTGCTGGTTTTCAAATCTGAGGCACAGAATACTCGGGCTTGGCACCTTGTTGCCGGATATTACTGACTCTTTAGGATGGTACCGAGTGTGTCGAATTAAGATGTTGGTAATAGAAATTACTCAATGAGTTTTTCAAAGTAGATTGCTACTCAGACACCCAAACGCGAACAGTAGGTCGATTGTTGACTGTATCTTATGACAGATGATTGAGCAACCAAGTTTTATATAATGTCCAGTAATGCCCAACCAAGATAGGTCCTGACCTCTTGAACCCAATATACGTTTTATTCTTCTGCCCTGAACATGCACAGTCGTGTAAAAACCTTTGTCTGGGTCGTTTTGACCTGGGCCTTCCTTGGCCTACTTGGTGTCGGAGAATGCCAAGTAAGTATCGCGACGGGTCAATATGCCCACGTTCGCGAAAGAATTTGGTTATGGGATATGTATGACACTATCACGTAAGTAACTTATGGGTAGTACAGTTTCCAAAAAATACTTTGCTAATGTACTTTGAAGTGAAGTTGTTGGGGCGAGCAAACAGAAGATCCTACTTGTCCAGAATCCTACTCACAACTGGCCGACAAAACAACATGTTGGATCTGGGAAAGATGGCAAATTGACATACGAAGAGTTTATGTCGGATCTAGCCCAGGAGTATGACGCAAAAACCCATGTTGCTGACCCAACTTTAAGGGCTCCTGGTAGCGATGGGTCTGGATCGCCCAGTATTCTCGAAGCCTCCAACAAGCTTATCAGTAAACGTTATGATGGCCTTCTTCCGGTCAAGTTCATCACCCCCAACGAGAAGTCGATGAGCGACTATGCGTCGTTTGTAAGTCTGGTGGATCAGAAATTTCACGAGATTCAAACCACGCACGGTGATAAACCTGAGTGGAAGTCGTTTCTGGCTGAAAAGCACGAGCGATCGACAAAGCTTGTGGCGGAGATCTATGCTATCCGCAAACAGGAAACGGAGGAATGGATCAAGAAACAAATGGTGACTAAAGTCGAAGGTGCGAAGGGAAAGCCATTATATGGCCTTGAGTTGAAGGAGAGTGATTTAGTTACTGAGCGCGTTCAAACAAAGGTACCAGGCCAGACCGGTACATATGAGCGAGTTTTGATTGCCGAAACTTGGACACAAAACCGGCGCAACAAGGCTTTCACGGATGCCTTGAACAACGCAAATATCAAATCAAGGCGCGATCTCATGAAATGGGCTGATAACCTCGGAAAAGCAGGCAACATCGGCCCCAATAGCCCTGGAAACATTGGTCATTTCCAAACAACACAAGTTTGGAAGTCAGTGCAACAACGTGCATTAGCGAGCCCAGGGGGTTCTGGAACCTGTACCTAAGATATAGCTGGGGAGCCTTGGCATTAGGATAATCTTAATAAATAGCCTATTCCTTATGTTACATTATTAGTCATTTCTGGAGCTAACTACATATGCTCAACAAGACAAAGTACAACTCAACACAAATGTGCATGTACTTGTGGGGTGACATATTACCTAAGCAGTCTTCAAGAAGTAAAATAATCTTATTTAACTATTAGATCACAACCATCTCTTACGATTGTCATCATAACTACCAACCTCTTTCCCAATACATCATTGCTTATCCAGTATCAATGCCACTCGTCAACCACCCAGCCCTACTTCATGACCAGGAAAAAGCTATTCGTGGCGAGGCTGTTCCACGCCTCCTGGATGATGATGTTTCTTTAAGCGCACTTATCCGAGGAATTCGTCTGCATTATGACTTCGCGAAAAGTGAAACTGTCATTCGTCACAGTCTGTCAATCCCTGCTGTGGCTAGGGCTTGCAATGCCCGTCTCATCATGAGTAACGAAATACCAGCCCAGATGGAAGAGTCGGAACAGCCATATTGTATATGGCATCCTGATCTGGCCACCGAGGACACTTATCGTACTCTGGTTTCGAAGTTTCCCGATATGCGGTATCAAGTTGGACGCGCTTGTGCTGTCGCAGGTTACCACACCCTCTACAAAGAGCTGGATCTTCTTCCGGAAGTGTCAATTGCCGAAGAAGCCCGAGAAAGCAAGACAAATGGCGGTAAACTTATCTACGATGAGATCATGAGTTTCAAGTCTCGCTATGCCATCATGAACGACTGCAAACGTTCAATTGAAATGGAGGATTATCAATGTCCGGCATATCTGAACGGCGATACTGAAGTACGATGGCGTTTGAAGGGTCGACAGAGTCTGTTATCCAATGGCCTACAGGATCCTCTTCCTTGTATTGAAGAAGACATGCATCTCGACATTGAAAAGCAGGACCTGGACGAAGAACATGCCACGCTTGACGATGAAGAGGCCAAACTGCTGTATCAACCTCTACCTCAAGATCTTCCCACAGTCAAAAAGACATTACTCTTACAGATGGCGGCTTACGATGGTAATATTGAACGCTTTTCGCAACTGGCTGGCGGTGGAAAGAGGCTGTCTGAACTAGATCTCGAATGTGTTCGACGTGGAATCCTCCATCACGCTATGTTTGCCCGCTGGTGGGCAGACCAGATCAAGGCCGATACCGTGTACGCGCAGGCCGTCCCCTACATAACTTGGGTCCAGGAAGCCATTGTAGCGCGCCGCATTATGGTCAACGACTATGCTGAGTTTGAGAAGGGCTGGCCGCCTGGAGTTCCGAAGCCGTACATCATTTGGTGGCCTCTACGACCAGATCCTTCATTTCTCCTCTTTCTATTAGAAAGGTGTCCTGAAATAAGCATGCAGATAGCGGCTGCAGCCATTGTTTGTGATTACGATCATGTGTACTCCGCTGTCGACCCAGCGCCGAGCTGGGACTTGTGGAAAGTTACAATGTTCTCCCCTAACCCTTTTTATCGCGAGGACCAGGAGAGGCGCGCAAAGGAAAAGAATGTTGATTTCAGTTTCAGCGGCTGGAAAGATCTGGAGCCGGTATATCGTTATCGCGATTTGATGCAGACCAGAGAATTTACGGTTTTAGAGCCGTATGAAGGGAGGATCCGGGATACAGTCGAGGAGTACGACGTACCTGATGGTTATGAGAAAATCCTCAGTACAGGTGATGTACAGCTTAAAGTCTGGGAGGGTGTTGGTAGGGTATCGCCAGCAACATGACCTCTCTCCTTCAGCAGGACGTCTATCGCTCTACTGGAATAGCCATGTCTTTTTCGTCGCTTTACAATTACCCTACAGGTTAATTTCATTCTTTTTCTGGCAATTCCTTAATATTCAGAATGTTCATTTGAAACTATAGGAACTAAATCCCCTACTCATCATTAACATGAAGTAAATTCTTCCTCTTTCGAATGACTTTAACTGCCTGTCCTCGATGCCATTGCGAGTGATAAAGATTCTTGTCGCATCTTGCCCATTAGTTTCTACTGAGCTCAGGCTTGGTTTCGCTTGCGCCAAGTCAATTTTGGTACAATCTAGATATTCGTTCGCTCAAGTCGAGGTCTGTCTAGTAAATCTACAGCGTGTAAAGTGAAGCGGTTTTGTCTTTTCGATTGATAAGAAAATGCTGCAACTCGTCAGGGTATCCATCAGCTGCCCGTGTCAAAATACTGTCTAAGCATAATGTCGCTCCAGCGTGGCTCCTGCAAGTGTCGTTCCATTTGGAACACTTTTCATGTACGTGTCAGTTACTATCTAGAACATCGCACGCAAAAGTCGAAGTGGGCCTGTTGAGGCAATTCCAAATGGATTTGCAGAAGTTCTTAATGGGGTTATGCAATGTGGAGTTATCTCCAACCAACAGGTAACTACAACACAGCAACACGGCCCTGGCAGCCTCCAGGGTCCATCCCGTAACCTACTTTCGGCCGGCCCCTGCATGAGCGGATAAAAGTACCCTTGATCGCCTGCTCGGGTGCACGGAACCGACTGGGTCACACGATAATATAATCTGATGCTGGGTATTGGTTTATAAATGCCAAGAGAACAACTACTATGTGAACCAACAATTTCCGGTGACAGTGACCGTCTAAACCTGGGACCAACACAGTGGGGTGGAGGCAACTAAATTATTGAGAGGACCAACAGCCTGTGGAGAATATCAGTTGTTCTTGTTGAAGGGAACTGCCCGAAGTAGTAATAAATACGGATAAAAGATTGTCGCAAACCTTTTTTCAACACCACATCCGCTTTGACACCCCTGGTACGCAGCCTCCCGAGAACTCTATATGGAACTAAAATTGTCTGCCAAGGGTTGAGTGTCCATTTCTTCTTGTCTTGATCATTTCATCCCTCGTAAATTCGAATCTAGACCTCGCTTGCCGTGCCTCCTATGTAGCTATAAGCTGATATCACATGCGACGTCGGACCGAAGACTAATCCAACGCCAAGATCTTCGTGTAGTACCACCAACCTTACCATCACAATTGTTTAACCCATGTCGGAAAATGTTTATGTTATATCCCCGGGCCGACTTTCATGCAGGGGAAATCGCTAGATGCAAAATTTTTGTATCAATCATATGTCTTTGAACGGCATGGCTGGAGGTAAATCGCGCGAGTATGATACCAGTTTGGGTAATTCCGATATGAAAGAACAGGTGAGGCATCCGGGGAGGGTATTAACACCTATGCGAGGAGATACTCATAATGGGGTGCTATGGGAACCATTGTTGGTCATGGCGGACAGAAACCATAATCAGATGGGTCAGTCAAGGTAAGCTCAACCCTCTGTGAACACATGGCAGTAAACAGTGAGTATACCCACGCTCAAGAGGCAGAAATCCCTGATTGTGCCATGGAATTACCACCACTCTGGCTGGATACGGCATTGTCCGAAGGTGTTACGTTGGTTACTCTTTCTTAATCTTAGACCACAGACTTGTCTCTATAGGATCTGTAATGTAGAAGTTTCACAGCATACACCCATAGGCGCTGGGCAGGATGACTGAATAAACGGAACTTATTGTGAATATATATCTCCTCATGTCTCTCCATCATCTTGTTGCAGCCCATGCTCAGATCCAGCCTTTCTCTACGACTCTATTGTACCAATTGCCTCGACCATGCACGCCAAACTTGTAGCAATAGTCTTTGGAGGCTGCCAAGCAGTCCATGCTGCTGTCGCTCAACCACCTATTAGTCAACGAGATGGTGGCACCCCAAGCTTGCCTCATGATGACAAGACCACCCAGTTTTGTACTTGGTGGATGGACTATACCGAAACGAAGTCTTGCAATGACATCTTGGAAGATTATCAAATCAGCATGAGTCAATTCAAGAGATGGGTAAGTCCTGCAACTGATTCGTATTTATGATGTACCATGTCTAAGACTTTTTAGAACCCTTCTGTCCAGGACAACTGTAAAGGAATGACTGTCGGTCGATCTTATTGTACAGAAGCGCTTTTAGAGCCGGAGCCGGAGCCAGTACCAGAGCCAGAAACGTCAAACAAGCCCGAACCCTCTCCAACCCAGCCATCTAACGGTAAGCTTATTCCTACTTGGGCGACGTCTCTTCTCAGATAGGGACTAACTTATGACTTGCAGGTATCAAGACCCCTGGTGCAATTCAGCCTGGCATGGTTAGTAACTGTAACAAGTTCGCATATGTTGAGATAGGCGCCAATTGCGCCGAAATCGCGACCCAGTATGGCATTACCCTGACGCAGTTCATAACGTGGAACAAGGGCGTCGGTTCCACCTGCAACAGCTTATGGGGTGATACCTATGCCTGTGTGTCTGTGATTGGATTCGAACCGCCATCGAAACCAACTCCGACCAACGGTATCGAGACTCCTTCGCCTATTCAAGCGAATGTGAACAAGAATTGCAACAAGTTCCATAAAGTCTCACCGACCACCACCTGTACCTCCATCAGGGACTACTACAAAATACCTCTTAAGGACTTCTATTCTTGGAATCCAAGTGTAGGCACGTCTTGCCAGGCTCTCATTGTGGACTACCACGTGTGTGTGTCAGTGGTCGGTTGGAGCACCCCAATCAGCTCACCCACTCCAACCCCTACAAAGCCTGCCAATGGCATTTTGACCCCTTCGCCCATTCAGGCTGGGATACACAAGGACTGCAACAAGTTCCACAAAGTGTCTTCGACAACCACTTGCACTTCAATCCAAAGTTATTACAATATTCCCCTGAAGGACTTTTATTCATGGAACCCAAGTGTTGGATCGTCCTGCCAAGCCTTATTGGTTAACTATCATGTTTGTGTTTCTATTACCGGCTGGAACCCCCCTGTCAGCTCTCCAACTCCTTCACCAACCCAACCCGCCAACGGCATCACAACACCTTCCCCCTTCCAGTCGAGAATGACAAAGAACTGTAATAAGTTTCATAAAGTCATGTCCACTACAACCTGCACTTCGATCCAGAATTACTATAAGATCTCTATGTCACAGCTGGCTCAATGGAATCCTGACGTTGGTTCTGGTTGCACAGCATTGTTAGTTGGATACAATGTCTGTGTTGGTGTGATCGGGCAACAAACAACACCTACCAATCCTCCGAATGGGGTCTCAACTCCTTCTCCTATCCAGCCTGGAGTCGTCAAAAACTGCAAGAAGTTTCACCTTGTAAGCTCAACAACCACTTGTGCTTCCATACAAAACTATTACAAAATCACTATGTCTCAACTGGCCAAGTGGAATCCGGGTGTAGGTTCTGACTGCAAGGCTCTCTGGGCCGGCTACCATGTGTGTGTCTCGGTCTAGATACGGGATAGAGGGGAGGGATAGTGTTCCGCTCTGAGGAGCATACGTCATCTGATTCTCACATAGTAGCCTAGTTACTATTAATTCTATAATTTGGTTATCAATTTATCTTGTCTTTACCACTTACCACTGGCATCAATAGCCACATGATCAGAGCACCAGTTGTTGACCGTTGTGGAGATGACATATACCCTAGCGCCTTTTTATCCCAACAACGGGGGCCTTCGTCAACTCATCCAAAGTATCGGTAGTCGTGAAGAACATGTGTTAAATATACCGATTAAAAAGCAAACTTGCTAGAATACTAGTGCCTTATTAGGAACCAAAGGGCAAGGTGGGATTCAACCACCGAGAAGATGGTGCTGCGTATGCATCTATATTGCTGCCATCCATCTCTGACTCCTGGGATTTGCCGTCCATCCAAGTATCGATCTTGGTGGCATGAATGTCGAGGTCAAGTCCGTATGGTATGTCTTGTAGTTGTGCTCCCGGTGCTCCTCCCGTGCGAAACTCGTCATTCATGTTGAGACCAATGTCGCTAAAAATATCAGGTGCCTGAGGCTGCTTTCTTGAGTTCATATCGCGATTGAGTAAGTTCTAAGACGCTGGAGGAGGCACTGTCGACCCTTGCGTCATGTCCTGGGAATGTTGCGTCGTCAAGGCTTGAAGCGTAGCCATTGGATCGGCTGGAGTCTGTTGATTAACTTGAGAACCCTGTTCTGCATCAAGACCAAGGCCTGCTAAGGAGGGGTTGGGCACGAGTGTTTCTAGGAAACCGACCGTCACCTCGGCTGCCGAGTACAAGTTTTGCATCTTATTCATTATCTTGATACACAGTTGAAAGCCAACGATCCCGTTGTCCCTCACCGCTTTGTTTTGACTCTTCATGTTAATTGTGCGCATGGATATCACAGGGTAAACAGCTGTCATGACACCGACGGGTAAGTCGCAATCCATGTTGTGTTGGTTCAGTTCCGCTGCGAGACGCGTGATATTGTGTAATGAGTCCAGAACGACAGTGTTGGAGATCTCCTTGGTTCGGTTCATGTTCCTGGCTGCAAGTTGATACGAGGAACTGGTTAGTGACTGCGGTCTGTGGAGCGTGTAGAGGTTTTAAATGGTTGGCGTCATTGGTCGGCGCTGTTTCACCTTCATCCTGATAAGACTTTGCTTCTGCCTGTAACTCTAGGATCTGATTGATGAGCACACTTAACCTGGTCTTTTGGACGCAAAAAGCTCAGCCGATTCCAATTCTTTCCCTTTGTCGAATGGACCCACGTGTCCATGTTGGAGTAGCGAGTGACGTCTTATCAGAAGATCAGACTCTAGATCGGCGACCTCTAGCAAGGGACATTGAAGTCTTTCTCCTTTATCCGAGTCGGTCTATCCATTCCCAGTGAAAGAACACCATCTCGTACGTGGCAACACCACCACAACCTAGTTAAGTGTCTGCGCTTTCTTGAAGGCATATCTACAGTTGTAGAGGTGCGATGCAGCCCGATGGAATATCCCATCGATATTGCTGTGTTTACCCAGTACCACGAGCTCTTAACTTCATCGTTTGGTACCCCACGACACGCCAGCAAAAGCGCTGTTTGGAGAGCTGCTAGCTTATCCGGATTCAATTCGAGATCGAATAGCAGCTAGACGAAATAGATTAGTATACACCTAGTATATCAACACCATATTGTTATTAATGTATACTCGCTATTCACTTGGGTCCGTTTGTAAAGTTCCTTTCCGAGGAGCCTTTTATTGGAATATTCGTATCCACATACAACCTCCTTGTCAAGGTGAATGGACCCAGCAAAACGAATGGCACTGTAAAGGACAAGACTGAGCTGACCCTTGGTACCATCCGGACAGCTAAAGGAATCCAGGAAGGTTTCCAGGTCCAACAAGGGCATGCGAGGGTAAATTTACTCAACAAAGGGTTTCACAAGCTCGCATTGTACAGAGGTAGGAGGTAAAGAGAGAGCGCCCTGGGATTGTAAAAAAGTGATGTAACCAGGATCGGCGAATGATGGCTTCTTGATAAAACCTGGAAGCCCAGCAAACGCATCTTGATGGTTGTCAGTGGTTGACTCGTGTGTAGATGTAACTCTATTCGGTCCTTGAAGTAGGTCGCCCAAATCGCCTACATCGATATTATAATCGTGTTCCAATTCTGGTCCAGGTTGAGTGGTATTATTATTGACGAGTTCCTCCACCTGTTCGTCTGTAATCAGCTCTTCGATGCGGTCAGGTCTTTCAGAAGCCTGACCCTCGTTATAATTAAAGTATATCACACCAGCATCTTGTTATTGACTGGAGTGGCAGCTTTAATAATTACGCTATTCATTCGCGAATACAGACTTGATAAGAGTTGGCTCTGCATACGGTATGATGTATACACTGGCAATATGTTCAAGAGAGTCCCCAAGCTTTGAAAACAAACTTGAAAAATTACAACTGCTATTGACAATTATGAATTTCAGTAAATATTGCAACCTTCATTCTGCTATCCATGTTTGGTCGAAATGCAACAGAATTCTGCGACGCCTCGCTCTCCATGTGCAGAACTGCTCAGTAACCAGATTTCGGTTTTCCTTCCTTCAAAATTGAATAGTCATAAATAAAGTATGGGAATTCGCAAGTTACATGACCATCCAAGCTGGGATCCCCTGAGTCGCGTTCATGAACCAAAACGGTCGAGGACCTCAGCGGCTGATTTTACTTCTGCATGTCAAAGATGCCAAGTGACCTGCCGGTTTGGTTGAATGTTGATTGTAAGACAATAGTATGTAGTAAGACCAATGAGGAAGTTTTAGATAATATTACTAAGTCTATCGAAGGACACAGAGCTAATTCCATATTTATAATCCCCTTTCTATAATATAACTATTATTTATATTTAAAATTTATCTTTAAAGCTTTAACTAATCAGAAGATTTCACTTGTTATTATATATCCTGAGGAGGAGTATAAACTCAAGTATTAAACTTAAATAAGCCATTTGATTCTTATAACGCCATAGGATTGCTTTTGCAATAATAACACCGACACGTAATCAGTCCTAACCGTAGTTCTTTATCGAC
>JAAVUI010000155.1:0-31298 GCA_014899075.1 Fusarium goolgardi | reverse complement strand
ACCTTAATTATCCCACCCCCCTTCGAGACAGGAGAGAAGAAGAAAAAAAGGGCCCTCCTCCCCAATTGTTGAGTTCCCCAATCCAGTCTCCTCCCTGTCCCCGCCCAATTAAACAGCTCCTCTTGCTTTTCGGGGTTCCTTTTTTCCCTTCCCTTTCATTTGATCCTCAATCTCAGAGCCGCAGCCTCGCAGTCTGCGGGCGTCCACCGAATCCCCAACATTGTTTTTCCTTCACGGCATTGGTTGTGTATTGAATCCCAGATCTTTGGTACTCATCGGATGGACAGGCGGATCCGAAGCTCGGCGATACGTACTCGGTATACATCCTTGCTTTCGAGTTGGAAACACACACACACACACACATCTCACATTATTATGTTGAGTCGGTCAAAGCCGCGTCGTTTCTTGCGTAGTTTGATCTCCATACCGTTATACGCTCAAGCAGTACACATACATCGCCAACTAAGCGATAAAGATCCATGTTTAGTCCAGTCAAGGTTGCATCCGCTGCTCCTATCGACTTATCTCGGCTCAACACCTTCTATCCTCCCAACCGCATCTTAGACAATGAGGTTACGGTTCAGTGGTCTGACAATCGTGAATGGTAAATGGTAACAAACTCGTAATTCAACGTAAGCAAACCTAAATCTCTTGTGTAGAGAGTTTGTCTAAACAAATTAAATACCGCATCACATAAAATACTAAAACCGTCATGAATTTGATCAGTATGTATTTGGGCGTACCCAGTCTGGGCTTCATCTCCCCCAGATCTCGAGCTAAGTTAAGATACTACTGTACAGTAGACTAGGTATGTATGTGTATCGTACGCCTCCACAGTTTGTATCTACACCTCCCATCTCTCTCTCCAACTCCAATGAACAAAGGAAATAATATAATTCAAGATATAATAGTCCATGCCCTCTAGAGCTAGCCCGCGGGCCGTTGCTTCAGCCTTGTCAGACATCGTACGACTCCCCACTGATGTCCGCTCTCCTCCCCGCGAGCAACCTTACTTCAGTAAGAAAGAGTAGCCTCGCATCGATTTCTTCCCCAGTATTACCCGCTCCTTTTTGGCAAGCCGTTTTTAGAAAAAAAAAAGAGACCATGCAAGCAAATCTGCCCGGTCGATGCTCGCTTTCGGAGCGGTACACCCCCGTCTCTCCAGGCCCAGCTGGTGTAGCTTGTGTGTGATGTGATGTGATTCGGATATACACCTTGGCCAGGCCCTTCTCATCCAGTCCATTCTAGAAACACAAAGAAAATAAAAAATGATAAATGCCATCCGTGTCTTCATAACTTCCGTAAACCCCGGTGCCGAAATCCCATGTACCCAAAGAAGCAGAAGTATTAGCAACAGAAGTCTGCCAGAGAGCAAGAATCGGAATTCCGTAACCATCGTCAACACCGTCTTCGCCGTCTTGAAGCGCCAGCCGTAAAAGCATGCCGAACCGTCCAACCCATATGCTTTACAGAAACGGATATCAAATGTTGGGGTGAAATGCGACCAATTTGTGTGAACCGCTCGAACCGCTCGAAAAGTAAAATAAAAGGATAAAAACACGAGTGACCTGAGAGACTTGCAGAGCTATGTATGCGTCAACCTCTTAGTATGTCTCTCCCAGATCGCTCAGTTGTTTTCTCGGAGGTCCAGAGACGCTGGACCTCATTGTGTTGGCACTGATCCGTCGGCTGCCGCTTCGTCGACGGGATGCTGGCATGGGGATACTACTGACGTCGCCGCCTTGGCTTGAGTATGTGCCTCGACGGCTTGGTGTGCGGAATTCACCCTCATCCTGTTCCTCTAGGTCAAGATGGCTAATGCTGGTCGAGTGACCATGGAATCCCATAGAGGAACGAGATCGGCCCATGGGTGTTCGTGCGCCTGTAAGTGATGCCCGTGAAACTGGTCGCGGGATTCCCTCGCCAGCGGCCCGTGAGGGTGGTCGGGCGTACGAAGTGATACTAGCACGTGAGCTTGGCCTGCTGATCTCATCCGGGCCTCCACGATTCGGCAATGGTCCAAACGATAGGCGACTGACTCCAGACGTGCTAAGTCGGGGCACATGGCTTCCTTTGGGTGTTGATGTCGGGATATTGGTAGGCGTGGGCTCATCGCCTGCTACCGAAGACGCAGCAGAACCACTGGTACGCTTGCGAGAACGAATCGTAATCGACGCAGGCATATTGGTGGCACTGTATACGTTGGTCCTGGGTGAAGCCCGAGGCGGCGTGCGAGTCGGCCCGGGGAGCTTAGATCGTGCAGAGTGCACGCGAGCTTCGAGTCGCTGCATCTGCGCTGTAAGGGTTCGGATATGTGTAAGCGAATTCGAGGTGGGAAGCTTGTTCGAAGCAGAGCGAGGTCCCACGGCACGTTGGGCAGGGGTGCGCATTGTGGTCGTGCCACCGGTCGAGATACGGCTGCCAGGTGCGCGGGTTGTCGCAGTAGGAGGCTTGGAACGAGGCTTGGGGGTGGTGCTGGTGCTGACATCGGCCGAGGGCAGACGAGAGCGACTAACAGTCCTGCGATGGGCCGAAGGTCTTGAGGCTGCCACCTTGGGAAGAGGCGCAGAAACATCAGACATGGGAGGCGAAGGTGGGTCGGGCAGTTCGGAAAGAGTATCGCCATCCTCAGTTAGTGACTTGGAGTCGGTAGGTGTTGTGATGAGAGGAGAGCTGGCGGTAGAATCGGGAGAGGCGGGATGGCCGTCGAAAGTTGGTGACGCAAGAACAGAGAGGTCGGTCGATATGGTAGACAAATGCCTAGACTCCTGCTTCTTGATTTTGTCCTGGAGAAGCTCGGCTTCGATCTTGAGGTCGCCAAGTTCCTCACGCAGGCGCTGCGACTCGATACGTAGCTGTTCACGTTCCTGCTCACCTATCTTAATCTCCTCCTCCATCATCACCGCCCTCTCGATCGCTTGGTTGTACTTGGATTCCATGTCCTCCAAGGATGACGTGGTGTTGCGCGCCTGTCGCTCAAAATCATCGTTGGCAACCTCGATATCCCTCAGCTTCAATTGCAAAGTTCGGTTGGTGTCTCGAAGGGTTGTGATTTCTTTCTCGAGCGCATTCTGGGACGCGCTGGCCTCGGTCTTTGATTCCCTGTATTTCCTCTGTGCAACGAAAACAAAGCATTATAGTCAGCCAAAATGTCCGTCTGGCCCCGAGTTGTCATCTGTCTCTGACTGAGGCAGTGGGGGAATAATGGGTCGACATGACATACCTTCCATTCTTCCACTTCAAATCCTAAAGTTTCGGCTTTTTCTTGGTGATAACGCTCCTGCTTCTCTGCTCGCTCGATATCCTTCTCCAACTCCTGCTCTAGCTCCCTGCTGGAATCTCTGAATTCGGCGAGTTCGGACTCTAGCTGTTCATATTGCGCCTTGTACCATCCAAGGGTATCCTCAACAGTGGCCCCAGCGCCTGGCGGAGACGATGGAGGCTCAGAAGCCATGATGGGTGGTCGAAATGGGATATACGGTTGTGGTGGTCGTTTGTATTCTTTATCGCATTGACACAGCCGAAAAGGAGGTAATGATCGTTATTGAAGAAATGTCGGGGACGGGGTGAAAGGTGGCGCAGGCGATGATACAAAATACAAGAGAGATAAAAGTCGTCGGTGAAATCGTTGAGTAACTTGATGTTGTTGTCACTGCGCAACTGTCGCCATAGTCAGTCGCCCTGTTCCTGGGCGAAGTGGCGGGCAGATGTCGCTCACCGATTCCAAAGGACCCAGCGTTGATCAGAAGGGAAACAGACTGGGAGAGACCTTGGATGTGAATGGCCCCGAGTCGCAACCGCACTTACTCGAAGTCGAAGTTTGGAGCTAGAGTGCACCGAGTCGCTATAATTCTGCTGTTTGTTAGTTAGTAGTCGCGGCCGCTGAAGAGCGGAAGTTCCATGGATAGGAAACGTCGCGCGGCGGGTTGACAAAGGTTGTTGAATGTTGAATGTTTAGCCTGTGACCCTCGCTGTTGATGCGACACTTCACAGAACCAAAACCAACCAGCCCCCCCATTCTCCTTACGCCAGCATCATGCACTATGCCTATATAGGAATGGTATATGGCAACCGGGCAACAAGAGCGGTTTCGTTCCTTCGAGGACCCCACTATTGGACAGCAATCAAGTGTCACATATACAGACACGTGACTCTCCCTATGACTCTTTTGTGCCTGACCTGGCTATCCCTTTCACCTCCATGTATGCGTTGGCATCGACCCAGGTGTTCTAGATCCATGTCTTGCAGTACATCTATTTCTCACTTATTTTTTACTTTCTTATGTGCATCACTCTAGGGGTCACGCATTGTCGTTCTGTGACGTTGACAGGGATCAGCCAATTACTTTGTCTAAGACACGGGTTTCATAAAGGCCTATGAATAGAATAGAATAGTAGATGTTAGCATTAACAAATCAATATGATGCACACATATTGACCGCTTTCCCACAAGTTGAGATGACAGGCCAGGATCAGGGTAACACAAATTAAAAAGACGCACTTTTAAATACACAACAGCACACAAAAGGTCATATGAACGAATGAAGAAGGCTTTGATGTGTTTTGTCTCAAGTCATGATACCCACTCTCGTGCAGGGTAACATGTTTGTGGCTTCATTCCAAATGCACAGTGACATAGGCTGTGCCTACTTGTATGTTCTAATAATGTTGATGAATTAAACAACAAACGCTAAAAACATCAACGTATCTCTAATAGTCGTCTACTATACCGCCCAGTCTTCATGTTCGCTTCATAGTCTTGCCCCTCCCGCTCTCCATGCACCTCTAACCCTTCCCGCTCCTGCAGCAGCGGCACCAAAATTATGCAGCCTTTCCCCAATGAGGTAGGCCTCATCGCGGATCCGAGCGGTCCAGCCGTTAAACACCTTGACCAACCCAATCGTGTTCTTAATTAGCAGCGCAAATAGCGCCACGACTGGGTAAGAATGTCGATATATAATTGCAAGTCGCGCAGCCTCCACCAACTCATTCTCTCCAGGTTGAGCGCCCTGTATCACGTTGTACTTGATAAGAGCACCAGCAATTGCTGGAGGTCCAAAGATGGCAGCTCCAGTAATCGCTAGGCCAGGGAGGACGAAAGCTCGGGTCAAGATACCAGTGTCGGGGTGCATCCAGCCGCCTCGCGTAACGGTCCTAACAGCAAGAGCAAGGCGAGTATCCGGGAACATGGCTGTAACCATTCGAGCTCCGAGCTTCAAGTAGAGCAAGCCAAGTGTCCAGGCTTGAATGACGCGGACCGTATGACGACTAGCCTCAGGGCCTCCCGCTCTTGATGCCTGAACAGATTCTGCAGTAGGGGGATGCATGTAGGTATGCAAAGGAAGCACAAGATAAAGCTCCATAAGCCCCGAAACCAGCAGCGGGAAGACAATATATAGGAAAAAGTAGGCATATACCAGTTTGACCCCCTGCAACAGAACCGCAGCGGTCCTGCGCTCAAGGTCACCAGCAGTGAGGGACGCACGGACAGCCGAGAGCCCGTCTTGGATCTTTGTCCATACACTACGAAGGTGAAAGATCAAATAGGCTGCAGTGCCCAGCAGATAAACGCCAATGCTGAATGCGTAGATATCGTTCGTTCGGATATGTTGCGGGATCAACAACTTGAACATTCGTCGGCCAAACACTAGCGGGATGATGGTAAAGCCGACGCCTGTAACTGCTGCAAAGATCCAGATGAAAAAGATGAAAAGGAATATCCTCGCCCGGAAGTGTGGTGGGACATATACCATCTGGTACTGGTTGCTGGCGTAAAGATCGGCGTCGTCCTGTCCGTCGCTCCTTTGACCATTTTCATCGACTTCAAGGAAAACCTTTCTACCCTTGGGGATTTTTACACGATCCGAGGCAGGTGCCCGAACGAAATATCCACTCTCAACGAGTTGGTTCGCTTCTTTCAGGTGGTTTTTGTGACGAGTAAGCGAGCGAATTTCATTCCTCTCAAGGGGTGTCCTTGGCTTGGCATTCCCGCCATCGAAAAAGTCGGTCCAGGTCTTGGGAACAACATTGTGTCCGCTATTCAACTCCAGGAACAAGGTCTTGTACCAGGGGAGTTCTTGGTGTCCGCGAGCGTTTCCAAGCTGCAGGCTTCCTTCTTCATCAATCTTCCTCTCACCAAAAAGGAAATAAGTGAGTCGCAAGCCTCTGGCGCAGGTTCTGAACCACCACGTGTACATAGCGTGAAGTCCGTCGCCTGGTTTGAAGAAGTTCACAGCAAGAGGCATGAGGAAATTGTAGAACAAAAGGTCAACTGGAAACTCAAGCACCGGTTCGTTAGATGAGTAGTGGACTGGAAGGACTCCAGGGACTGCCCATGAGAGACCCCACACAACGCCACCCAAGCAAACGATGACCAAAGCACCATATACAAAGGCGGAAAAGAGAATTTTCCTCAATTGAGTGGTTAGGTTTCTCTCAAGAACATCGCGTACAGGGTGAAACTCGGGATCGTCCGGATCGCGAATGAAATCTGTTACTATGTTAGTCAAAGTCTACGTAAATGGTGCTGAGGGAAACTCACAGAGAACACCTTGGCGCATTATCTTGCGACACATCGATACAAAGAGCGCGAAATGGAACATGTATCCAGTACCAACGAACCAGTGAACAAAGACCGAAGTCAGAGGATAGTTGTAGGTGAAAAGAAGTCGAGACTTGAAGGTCGTGTTCGCAAACAGGGGAAGCAGAGCGCCATCCAGGAGCAGTCCACAGTAAAGCGGAAAGACAAGCATCTCAATGCTAATGATCATAATGACTTTCATGATGCCACTCGCTTGATGCAGAGTATCAATGATACCAGCTTCCCAAGCTTGAAGAATGTGTCCTCGAGAGAATGGGCTTCCACGCCTGAGATAAAGCGCACCCGCAAAAAAGATTGTTGCGTAGCCTGCTGAAATAGCCCAGAATCGGTCTAGTCCAGACCAGTGGGCCAGCTCGGGGTTGACGGAGAGAGATCCTTCAGACTCGCCAAGATTGATAACCCATGAGTTTGGTTTCAATAGCGCAGAGGAAAGAGCAACCAGCTTGGACCAAGCAGTGTTGGCTGCCAAGGTGGCAGTCTCAATGGACAAATCGCTCTTCAAGAAGTGGCCACCAAGGATGAAACCTAAAGATTTGCTGACGATTGTGAAGAGGGTGCCGATATTGCTCTTGACGGAAAGGAGTGCACTGTGGCTAATCGCGGAAAAGTTTTGCATCTCTGCAGCAGACATGGGAATTTCCATAAAGGTGTAGTCCAGTACTCGTGAACCAGCGTTAGTCCAGAGGGCCCATGAGGCCTTCCTCGCTAACAGGACTTGGGTGCCAATAAAACCTCCAATTAAACCGGTAAACATGTCGACAAGATTGATGACAACCCACAGACCAAATCCGAATGCCATGACAGCTGCATCTTGCAAGAGTTTTGAGAACTCGAATACCAAGCGGACGAGGCGCATAGGGTTGGCAAGAATCCAGACACTGACACGTCCGAAATTGTAGGGGACAAAAATGCAAGCAAAGATTGTTACAGAGACGAGAACCGCACAGAAGATGGCATTCTGGAAGAGTCCTGCCACAGGACCACGCATACCAATGAGCTCCATGACACCTTCGAAATCCTCGAGGTCTTCCATGGCTTCTTGGTCAAGTCCTGCACCAGGGGCGTCACCCATATCCTCAGGCTCTGCGGGATTCTCGGCTACGCCAAGCTCAGGAGGTGGGACCTCTGGGTGAACATCTTCAAGCTCAGTTTCCCAGCCATCAGTGTCGTCAAGCTGGGCGGCGACGTCGCCAGCCGCAGCCGCCACTACACGTTGCCTATCTTGTTGAGCATCGTCCAGATTACCCCACATGAAATCTGTCACTCGGTTTACCAAGCCAGCAGGTCGGTCTTCTTCGGCTGCTGGGCCAATGTCGACTTGTTGGGGTCTTTGTAGTTCCGATTGAAGCGATTCTGAAGATTCAGCCCGGGGGACATCGTCTCTCTCATTAAGTGAGACACCAGGCCGGCTAGAAGGACCAGCCTCACCCCCATTATCCTGTCCCAGTGCCTCGCTCAGTTCAGACGCGAAAATTGATCGGGTATGGTGGTACTCATCAGATGGCAGCTCGTCTTGCGCAGTAGGGGGTAGTCCGGAAAATGACCAGCTATTGTTGGCCAAAGGGTTTACAGAATCCTGCAGCTGAGGGCCATCCGAGACAGCTCGAGGTCGGGAAATACTTGTCAAAGATCCGAGTGCAAGAGGCATCGTCTCAAATTCAGAGTCAGGGAGAAATGACACCTGTTCTCTTTCCTTGCCTTTGGGGGAAGAATGTTCGCCAGGGGCATCCATTGGTGTGGGAGACTCGTCAGAGCCGGGTGTGAAAGCCTTTCTGGAGGAGCTAGCAGCAGTAGAGCCAAAGCTCCCTGCACGCCCTCTAATAGATTCTGCGCCATGCTGAACATTGATACCAGGAGTATTGTCACCTTCTCGAAGAGCCCGGCGAGTGACATCAACCCAGTAGGCTAGTTTCCTTTCAAGTCCTTCTTCGTGAATAATCTCCAGAATCCTTTCATGATCACCGTCCGCTTGGCGATAGATACGTAGATAGTCGTATACACTAGCACGTTCCTCCGAGGGGCTGATGTCTGTGGGGAGATGTGTCCCAGTAGCATCTGCTTCAGAGTATCCAGTTGCTGCAAGACCCTCAGAAAGTACGAGCTCAGAGTTTGTTCGCCTGTGTCGACGCGTTTCGGCCTGGACCTCGACAGCGAAGTCGACATCGTTGGCGCTCACAATGGGTTCTCCAGTATCAAGAGTTTCATCGTCCGATTCATCCGGTCCAGGTAAATCTTCCACATCCTCAGGTCGAACTAGCATTGGTTCTTGTTGCGCCAAAGGGTTTTCGGGAGCTGCAAATGCTGCCCGCATGTTCATCTCCGGCTGTTGCTGGACCACATAATCTCTAACCAATATGACCAAAATAAAGCAGACGATAACTAGAATAGTGATTATCTGGCCTTCGAGAATTGAAATTACTGCCCGGTTGATTGTGGGATTGCGAGTAAGATTGTTCAAGAAGGCTACTTCCCCAAGCAATGTTGGCGGTATAGACGCAGATCCAGAAGTAGTCGTATTGGCGGACTCAAGAGATGCATCGGATTTGTCGGACTTGCTGGACAAGCCCCAGCTTCCCAGGAAAAGTCGGACAAGGAAATCGCTAATATTCTGGTCTGATAGGCCATCAAACAATGCCTTGGCAGCCGAGGCCGAGGTGGTCGTAGGTGCAAATAAGGGGCTGGAAGGGCATGTATCGACATCCAGAGCTGACGAGGACATTTGACCTCCAGAGCTGGATGACAAGGTTCCATTGGCGTGGGACGCCGCAGAGTTGCCGAACCCTTCGTCGCTAATCCAGAACATGAAGGACCAGACCGTTCTCATAAAATACGGCAACCAGCACAGCCATACACTAATAGCCATGGCTCCACGAAGCCACACGAGAACATTTTGTAAAAGATATCTTGCCATATGCCCGATAAAGATGTGCACGGGTAGAGATTGGGGCATATCGGGTGCGTATAGCTTGGTGAATCGGAAGGATGTCTTGCAAAGCTCACAATACTTTTTTTGTGAATGCGAGAGCCATTCCATCAAACAATCTTGATGAACATATTTGATACTACCACTGCACTTGCACGGGTAGAACAACGGTTCCTCTGGTGTTCCTTCGCCTCGACATATTCGACAAATGCCAGGGGCGTTATCGGATGGCTGTGGAAAGTCGTCGGATCGAGTCGAGTTACGGGTATGGCTCTTGGCCTTTGGGATCGAAGTTGGGTCTTCCATGACGACTAAAACAACTCGGCGAAAGCGAATCGGGAGAGATCGATCGCGCCCACAAGGGGCTTATTGTTGGAGGATTGCCGACAGGAGCATGCGCCAGCTACTAGGATAGTATCCGAGGGGTCTGAATGGAGAGACTCCAGAACGGAAAAGGTACCGGTGAGCGAAGCACAAGTATCGACTGGATTGAGCTGGAAGTTTCAACGGTCTTGAAAACCTTAAGGTATAGTATGCATCTAATTCTCCCGTACGTCAGGCGTTGGATATTGCGAAAGTGTCGCAAGAGTTCAAGTCGTAGTAGAGAGTTGGTTAAAGTGTTGAGACGTGGTTGTTAATAATTGCCCGTGCTGTCGGAGGAGCCACTAGCCGCCACCCCACACAGTTGAGTTGACTGAACCCAACCTGATGAAGTGGCTGGCCTGTTACGGGCGGGTCGGGGCAGTAATATTCCGACGATTATGGAAGGCCTCACGTGCTAGCAATCCGGATTGATGTCATGCCCGGGCTTGAGGATGAAAATACCAACGTGTACAATTTCCTCTGATGAAGAAATTTCTTCTTTAATAATTTGATAAACGTCGGTTGTTACAGAGTCTAGAAAACTTAAAAATTCCCACAGTGGCTATGTCTTTGCCATGATGTTGTTTTAAAGTCTGATATAGAGGTGGTTGAAATTAGCTGCAGGGTCTGAACGTCGTCATTTGGTTACGTATTATGTAGTCCAAAATGGAGTGCTCATCAAAGATCCTTCAAAATGCTGCAAAACGCTGCAAAACGCCGGACAATCTACAGAATTATGCAGATATGAACCAAGTAAGTGTTTGTGTGTGGTCACTTCAAGCTCGTCATTTGGTACTAGAGAACAGAATAAATGTTCTCTGTTGTTTAGGGTAGCTGGCTGGTACTATTTCGGGGTATCTTCAAATGGACGGCCTGACAGCGTTGCTGTCACATGGGAATGGTTATCGGCTATACCGTTTGTCCCATGCATGCTTCATTCAAGGCCAGTTCAGTATGTCACTGCAACAGACCCGAGTCCAACAGCTGTCAAAAACCTTCCAGACAAACCTCCCATAAGCTTAGTTTATACTATTTCTTGTTCTTGGCAAAAGCTAGTCGTCGATAAAGAACCATTGTTGACTCCTCTCATAAGCCTCCCTGACGTGTTATGTTTGACTTTGACTCAGATGGGCCAATCATGACGAATTCTCTTGTCTGCGACATCAAAGAGGGCCCGGGGTAAAGCAAGCTTGGACTGTTCTTAATGACGTCGCAACCATGCAAACTGTTTCGAAGCTGCAGTAAAGGATGCAAATCGCTGAGCATAGCTTATCTGTTGCTGGCTGAACTTGGTGGAGAAATAGGGACATGGCGTACTGGATGACACCACCTCACAGAAGTAATGTGCGAGCTAACAGTGCCTACTAAGTACTAACCTAGGATTGGATTCCAGATCAAGGCAAGGCAACTGTAAACGACGTCAATCAGTGACCTCAATCGCCTTCTTCTCCTCTATTTTGATTTTCTTCTTGAACATCATCAAAAGCCAAGAGCTTCATAACTACTGATATTATCTGTCGTGTCTTCGGTCGCTTTATTCGCCGTCTCGCTTCTGTCTCGAGCTTGTCGCAGGAAGAGCTCCCTTCCCTTTCGCTTACTTGACACCCGACTGCACCATTACAACAGTTTAGCACAGCACGACCCCTGCTGCACCTACTGTAGCGCACCATACCAGGTAAGTCAAGCCAGCATTGAAGCCAAAGCTTCCAAAACTTTCACAGGCCGAAATTTCTCTATAACCCCGAACTGACCTGATTCTTCTCCTCAAGGCCATTTGTTCATTTCAGAGAACACATTTGTTCCCCAGTGCATCTTCTCGCGTACGTTGTCGCTGAGATTACTGCCACCGTCCGCTTGCCCATTCGGCTATCGTTCCTCAACGTCTTCCATCACCCACCGTCTTCCGCAGTGCGCGTCTAACTAGCTCGTTATCATGGCCGAGTCCGGCGGCTCGATCATGAATGGCAACGGCCACATGAACGGCAAGTCGAATGGAAAGCCTATTGCTGGCCGCAGAAGACCAATCAAGCAGAGAAGAAGTATTTTGGCCTGGACTTTTAATGTCGTAGCTAGGTATGTTTTCTACGCGCATCATTGCGCTGTATCTTTCTTACTGCTATCTGGCTGCTTTTTCACGATCCTTGCAGCTGTCAGCGCATCAAGTTACCAATGTTTTCCACTTTCACCTAGGCTGACCATTATTACCTTAGACTCGCGACATGGGCCGCCATCCTCACTGTCCTTTTCCGATGCCCCTCATCGCTCGAGGAATGGGACGAGACCACTCCCTCCATCTGCAAACCTTACTTCCAGATCAAGAACACCGTGCAACCCCAAGTTCAACCGTACTACGATCATTACGCAGCACCCTACGTCGAGCTTGCTCGTCCCTGCTACGACACCGTTGATAGCAAGGTCTGGCAACCCACCCGTGCGTATGCTGTTCAGTATGGAGCTCCTTGGGTCGAGAAGGCGCGGGCGCACATTCTGGCTCAATGGGAGAAGAACGGACAACCCCAGCTCGTCAAGTACCAAACTCTTGCACGTACACATTATGACCAGTCTATCGGACCCCATGTGAACACAGCTGGCGAGAAGCTTGGCCCATACTATGACATCGCTCGTACCAACGGGTTGCAAGTCTACTACGAATATCTGCAGCCAGGCTATGCTTACGTTCACCCGTACGCCGTTCGAGGCTACGACGCAGCCTCCGACTTCACCAAGACTACTGCGCTTCCTACCGCTTATTGGACATACAACAAGACTTACTCTTTCCTCGACAGCAACGTCTGGCCCCACATTCGGTCTGTATATGCTCAGAGCGTTGAGCCGCAACTCGTTCGCATTGGTGAGCGCTTGGGACGTTACAAGAACAAGTCCAAGTCTATCCAGGAGAACTATGCTGCAAGGTAAGATATCTCGCCTATCTTCTAAGTGTTAGTTCCTGTTCTAACTCATCCAGCTACGTGACTGGAACAACCGCTTCTTCCTTCCAGAAGCCTACTCAGAGCACCACATCTGTTGCTTCCGTCGAGTCTGTCAAATCCTCATCTCAAGCTCCTGTTGCCACAGAGAGCCCCGAACCTGTGGTCGAGCCCCCTTCTCAGGATTACATCAACCCCGTACAGGCCCCTCCCGCTACTGAGAATGAGAGCGCGAACCGACGCAAGGCTCGGGAGATGGTGGCTCAAGACTTGGAGACTTGGCAAACCAAGTTTGCGACACAGGCCGACGAGGGTGCCACTGACCTGGAAGAGCGCGTTGGCGAAATCGCCAAGCGTGTGATCCAGGAGAAGGTCAACACTAATGGCAAGCAGCTTTTCAACGATCTTGAAACCACGATTGATAAGGAACTGAAGGGTCTGCGAAGCAAGATCTCAGCCCTCGCTGGATCAAAGGGAGATGACGCAGATGCAGAGATCGTTTCCGCTGTGCGAGCTTCCGGTAAGACTATCAAGCAAAAGGCACAAGCTGTTCGACAATGGCGCCAAACATACGACCAGGAGCTCCAGGAAACCGTTGTCACCGTTGCCGATGTTCACTTCCAAGTGCTGGACGAGACTAGAAACCTCGCCCTGCAGCAGATCGGTATGAGGTGGGCATGGGCTGACGGAATCACCTACAAGGACTGGGCCAAGTACCATGAGCTCAAGGCCACCCTCAACGAGTGGACCGAGCAGCTCAAGCAATTGGTTGTTACCCACCCTGGCCTTCTGGAGGCTCAGGACGCCGCCGCACGAGTCGAAGACGAGGGCATGGAGGTTGCCTCTGTCGCTGCCAAGGAACTGGCTCGACTTAAGGAAGTTGCTCGCTCGAAGGTCACTGCCGGAGACACATCAGACAACTTCGATAGCGACGCCATGAAGCTTGCTGCCGAGCAAGCTATTGCAGCAAAGGAAGCTGACGAAAAGACCCCTGCTCAGGAGGATAACGCAGCCTCCAGTCTCTCCGAAGCCGTGGAAGAAGCTACCTCCGAGGCTGAAGAGGTCGTCGAGGAAAGCTGGGATGAATTTTTGGGCTCATTGAATGCTGAACCTGTCAAGGAGGAAGCCACTCAAGTTGCCGAAGCTGCTAGCTCCAGCGCCTCGTCCATTGTCGACGAACCTAACGTGATCGAGAAGGCTACCGAGGCCGTATCAAACAGCGCCGAATCCATTGCCAGTGACGCCTCCAGCATCGTTTCTGAGGGTGAGAAGAGCGCCAACAGCGTCGCTCAAAAAGCCTCGGAGACTGTTGAGTCGCTATCTTCAACAGCGTCTGAGTCCGCCACCGCCGTCAGTGAAGAAGCTTCAAGTGAACTCTCGGAAGTGATTGATTCAGCCACCAATGTCGCAGAGTCAGAAGACAGCAGTATGTCAAACCCCCTTGACTCGGAAGCATCTGAAACGCTCATCGGTGACCCCTTTTCGATAGTCAGCAATGGTAGTGAAGAGCCCCTTGTGGCTGATGGCAAGGAGCCACTCGTCGAGATTGAGGAGGACCCTGTGATGCACCGCGACGAGACCCCTCTGTCTGATCAGTATGAGCACGTCAAGCCTGCTTTCCTCGGCGCCGCAGCCCAGGAGGTTCCTCACCGACAGATTGTTCTCGACGATTACGTTGACACCGATGCGATTGCCGGCGCCACCGACGCTGCCCAGTCCGTGTACTCAAACGCCGTGTCTCGTGCTTCTGAACAGTATTCGAGCGCCCTCTCGGTCGTCTCTGCTCAGATTTACGGAACCCCCAAGCCAGTTCATGAGCAGCTCCTGTCTTCTGTCTCGAACTCTTACGATCAGGCAGTCTCCGCTGCTGGCGATCAATTGGACAAGGCCAAGTCTGCTGCTACAACCGCTGCTTCGCAGTTGCCTGCCACCACTACTGTTCCCACCTGGCTCGACTGGGAGCGCATTGAGTCTATTGCGTCCCAGAGACTGAATGAAGGCCGTCTTTGGGCTGAGGTTCAATACCAGAGTGCTCTCATCGCTGCAGGACTTGCTACACCCACTCCTTCCTCGGCCCCTGAAAAGTTAATCGATCAGGCCAAGCTCAATTATTATGCCGGCCTTGGTATGGCCCAAGCCCGATACTCCAGCTTCCTGGCTGGTGCATCGTCTGCCCTCTCTTCCTTGACTGCCACCCCTACACCCACCGACCTTGTTGGATCTGCCTCTTCTGCTGCTTCTGTGGCTCGTGAGTCGGCTGCTTCAGCTGCTCAAGCTGCTGTCGATGCGGCTGGATCTGCCTACTCAGCTGCCGACGACACTGTCAAGTCTGTAGTCCAGGCTGTGGATGATACTGTCTCTTCCGTCGTCGATGCGGCCAACGAGCAGATTTCCAGCGCTGGTCTGGCTATTGGTGACTCTTGGAACAGCGTTATTGAACAAATCAGTGGCCAGGTCTATGGTGAACCAACACAAATTGCCTGGTACGAGCACGTCTGGGGTGACGCTGGCTCCTACGCTTCCAAGGCCACCGACGCTGCTGCTGATAAGGCATCTGTTGCCTCTGAAGCAGCTGCGGCATCAGCCATCACCGCCTCTGCCGAGGCCATGAAGCAGTACGAAGCAGTGAGCGGTCTTGTCTCTGAGCTGATCAGTGGCAAGGAGCCTTCTTTCACTGACAGCGTTCTGTCTCGATTCCAAGCAGCTTACGCCACCGCCGCTGCCAATGCTGAAAGCTTCAGGAGCCAAGCCAATGAAGCTGCCTCATCTGTTGGCGACCGAGTTGGCAGCGCAGCTAGCGGTGCCACCGAAGCCGTCAAGGAGAACTTCCAACGCAAGGATGAGCTGTAAGCAGAGCAAGTCGACTGGGAGGACTATTCTTTCGGGCGATACCCTGTATGAAATGACGATCGTTTAATGCCATGGATGACGCGGAGGAAAGCTTACAAGAATGAACCGAAGAGAAGGGCGAAAAAGGTGCAGGACACGAACAAAGAAGGGTGCTGGTGTGTTTGATTGGAGATTGGATCTCATTTGTTATTGGCGATGACCGGCTGTTATGTATTGTTATGATTGCTAGCCCTAATTGAACTCCATCCAAAGCGATGAAGCACTCCAAAGTTCCGAGACGTCATTTTAATGCTGGAAGTCATGTTGTGATGTAAATAGCATAAACTGATCTACTAATTTCGTCTCTTATGCTCCTAGCGGCCAATTTCTCTGACGCCCTGTTGGCATGTTCGCAATTCTAGAGTTTGTCCCAGATCGAAAACATAGCAGTGACGAATAGTACAGAATCGATAGCATTAACCCAAAGCACGAATTACAAACCAAGATTATCAATTCATTACCGAAGCAATTAGAAATCAAGATTCCCTCCAACGCCTGCTAAAATGTCCCTGACCCAAGACCCAAACCCAAACCCAAACCCAAACCCATTATGATTCTCATTATAACCATCGCCTATAGTGCCCATGTTCGCCTTTGTTCCCATCCCAATATCCTCTTCGTAAACCACCCAAGTCTTTTTCTTTAAAACCATTCATCAAAGCGCCACTCCGTGTCCATATACTGTTCAAACCCACTCTGCTCTAGAGGCGCTTGCACGGCCCGGACTTGCTCCCATTCAATGTCATCCTCTACCGTAGCAAAGGAAAGCTCTTCAGCTGCCCGAGCAGCCATATCATTGAAGTAGGCGAGTTGATCATCTGAGAAAGGTACTGCCGTCTGTGCGAGTCCAGCTTCGAAGTCGTGGCGTTCATCCTCGTTCAGAAGGAAAGGGTTGTCCGAGGGGATAAAGACATCCTTGTCTAAGTGGACGTTGGGACCGGGGATTGCGCCGGTGGTTTCAGCAGGTAAGCCTTCCTGAAAAACAAACTCCTTGATCAAACGGTCCAGTTCCTCTTCGTCCAGCACTTCAGGTTCAGGTGTATAAGGATTGGAAACCATGAATTCGGCGCATGTTTCATAGCATGAGGATTGTTCACCAATGGTAGAACTCGCAGCCAGAGTAGCGCTATCGGTTGAATCATCCCGCTCATGGAACAAGAGGCAAGGCTCAGTGGGATCGTCGTAAGGCCATGGTGCCTCCTCAATCAGATACCCGGGGATATCGTTGGGAATCCAGCAATCTCTGTTGCAGCACTGCGCAAAGGGACATCTCTCGACGGTCCAGATATCCTTGTCTTGAACGATAGGATGACCGCAGTGAGGATAAACGTATCGCACTAGCTTGCACATGGTAGATTGAAGGACCTGGATAGAAGATATCGTCAGCTTTCGTAGCTCCAAGCATTGATAAGTCAAAACTCACTGCGCAATATGAATCAATCGATCCCAGGACGTATACCGAAAGGAAGAAGGTATTTAGAAGAGACTCTGAAAAGCCTTCCTTGTGGATCTCTGAATTCATTTTCGAAATGCCCTCTGATAATCATTGCAGTTTGTTCAATGCATCAATGCTTCATTTCACTCAAAGGCACTGAACGTTGTTTGTAGTTTACACAGCATCACGCACCCATTCAGCACCGGCGGGAAGGATCAAAGAGAAAAGAGAACGATCGAGGGCGGGGGATCAAACGGCTAGACGCGTCGACAATAAAAGATTTCGGGGAGATGCACTGATCTTTACAAACGGAGGGCGAGCAGAGGAATCTTTACTCTGTTCACATTTCACATGATCAAGGGAACGAGTGGTAGTTTGGATCAATGTATTTTTACTTTATTCAATCGAAAGAATACTTCGACATGACACTCATATAAACAATCCATTCTGTCGCTTTTAAATGTATGTTGTTGGGCCATTCCAAGCGCCGTCCGGTAGACCATCCCATATCAATAACTCCAAAGAACTCTGTCTGGCCCTTGTCTCAGCAAGGACTTATCTGTTCCCTTCCAACACCCTTGAATGCAATAAATTCGTAAAAGGCGACTTGTGGCCGCGATTAAAACACTCCCACTACCGTTTTAAATGTTGAGAGTCAAAGACCGGTAGAAGGAGAAGATGAAAACAAGTAATGACAAATGATCCTCATATGTCGACGCTGTTTGGTATCTTGAGGCATGGTAAATATTCTAAAAAGCAGTTCGTCATCATCATGGAGTAAATGTCCATGGTTTGTGTTCATGAAGGTGTGCCGCGTTCTTCAACACGCTCGCCCTCAAAGCTGTATATGCGGATCTCTCCATCTTCGCTACCACTTGCCATGCGGCTATCGCTGAGACCTACACAGGTAACAGGACCAGCGTGGCCAGTGAAGCTGCGCTCACATTTTCCAGAGCGAGGCTCCCAGATCTTGGTCATGGAGTCATTAGCGCCAGTGACGACACGGAGAGTGTCCCCAACGAGACCCCAAATGCCTTCAACGTGACCAAACATACTGCGGATACACTTGCCACTGACTGTATCCCACAAGCGAACAGTGTTATCAAGTCCACCAGTGAGCATATAGCGTGGGGGAAGGGGTCGGTCGGGATTGGATGTAAACCCTGAGCCATATGACGCCCGAGCATCCACAGTCTGTTCCGAGGGCTCTGCAGGAGGAGTGTTGCTTCGGCCACTGGATACTGACACGGTATCGGTGTTGTCCAAACTGGGCACCTCATCAGGCTCAAAATCCGCAGGCATCAAAAGAACTTGCTGGACCTGGCCAACATGACCAAGGAATGTCTTGATGCACTGCCTGGATTCAATGTCCCAGAGTTTGACTGAGAGATCATCGGATGCCGAAAAGACAACACGAGAGGGTGAGTCGATGCGTACGTGGTTGACCCAGTCAGTATGGCCTCGGAGACAAAATGTTTCTTTGGTCTTGAAGCTGGACACCTTGATTGTCTTATCGATGGAGCCCGAAGCCAAGGTACAGCCATCGTAGTGAACTGACAACACACCGTCATTGTGGCACTGGAGCGTATTCAAGCACTCTCCAGTCTGCCAATTCCACACCTTGATGGTTTTGTCGAAGCTGCCGCTGATCAACTTGGAATCGTCGAATTGAAGAGTGCGAACTGCTGAGGTATGACCTCGTAGCGTGCGTATAACTTCTCCGGTCTCAATGTTCCAGATCTTGATGGTCGTGTCGTAAGAGCCGGTCGCAAGGATGTTATCGTCAAACTGAAGGCATGTCACGCCATTTTCGTGGCCCTTGAAAGTCTTGATAGAGCAACGGCCTGTCTTCCAGTTGTACCCCACCTTGAAGCGATCACGGTATACATCTTTCCACGGTCGGAACTTGCGCTCTGCCTCAAGTTGTTGTCGCGACTTGCTTCCGGGATTCGCTTTGGAGCGCTTGACAGATCGATCGCTATCTTCGTGTTCGTCATCGGTGGCCTGGCGTTTTCGTGATTCGCTAGGCTGTGTCTCAGCCTCGTCGTCGATCTCAACCACGTCGGCGGCATTCGGTTGTCGGTGATTTTGTTGATGGCGGCTCCACGCCTGAAGTTTTTTCCTTTCGAGCAAGGGCAGACCCCAACCGCACTTTGTGCATTTGCGGTCAATATGTTGTTCGCACATGTGATGCCAGACTACATCGTCGTCGGCAAGGCTTCGCCATCGACGGCTGACCTGGGCGGCTTTGCAGAGGGATACTGTGTCTAGGTAGGATAGGATCTTGTAGGAGAGTTCGGTAGGAAGTGCAGCAAGGAAATCAATCTTGAGTTGCTCCTGGACTTCACGTGATACTGTTGAGAGCTGTGGGAAGCAGCATTGTGTGATAATTCCTTGTAGCATCAAGTCACGATGTTTTGACGGAGCAGCCGAGAATAGAGACCAAACGTGGGTGATGGCCTCCTGATCGGCAGAAGATAGACTGTTCAGCTCCTAGCGGTAAATGTTAGCAAGTGTCACTGCGATCGACAAGAGACCATCAAGCTAAGCTCGCTGAGCAGGAGACACTCACACTTTGGATAAAGCCCATCTTGGACTCATCAGCTGCACGCCGGCATTTTGAATCGGGTCTGTGACGGTAACAGAACTTGCTGTTGGGGTCTCTCTTTCGGACTACAGTTGTATCGTTGGTGGGAGGAGGAGATAGAGGCATCGATGCTTTGCCGAATGGTGCATAGAGGCCGGGGATGTGTTCTTTGAGGAACGGACTGACGGTCTTGCCCACTAGGTCGGAAGGCATCCTGACGAGTCGTGGGTTTATTTCTTGATCGGATCTTTGTCGGTCGCAGTTGTTCTTTGAAGGTTGTTGTTGTGAGCTATCCTCAAGCTGTTCGGAGTCGAAGTCGAAGTCGGTGTCGGTGACTTTCAAAGAGTCACCGTTGGTAGCAGAGGGGAGAGATGACGAGGTTGTATCGGGTGCCGCCGAAGAAACAGGAGCATGTTTTTGAAGAGGGTTTGTTGTTGACTCGGAGATAGAATGAGACGTGGACGATCCAGTAGACGTATGATTTAAAGATAGAGTTGAGGTTCCGGGGGCTGCAACAGAGTCGGAGGGTGCCCCAACGGTGTTGACGAGCGCAGGGCTGTCCATGGCGCAGAAGCAGGTATTAGAAGGAGGTACTGTATGAACTGCACGGTTATCAAAGACCTAGGGGTGGGAAATTGAAAGTTGCGCGATGATCTGGTTAGATATCGCAACGCCCTGTCTGCGTCCAGGGAAGAATGACCGGATAGTCGGGGTTCAAGTTGTGAGTCTGGGGAGGCTTGGAGGCTAGGAGGGATCTAATCTGAGGCAAAGTGACTGGCGGATGGCGTGCTGAGTCTTGAAGCGCTATGTCCAAGGTCCACTTGAAACAGTGCAACGACAGGTGGTTCTTGGCTTTTTTGGACGCTAATGGATTACGGAAGGAGGTGAAATTGGCGGTGATTTGTTCTTTTGTCTCCGAAGGTGGCCTTGAAGGTACTTTGTTGTAGCGAATGAATATCAAACCTACAATTAGCAAGTTTGGTGGTGTCAAGGTCAAGTGTAAGTGGGAGGAGATGTGACGTTTGACGGAGGCAAAGCAATCCAACCCAACCTTTGTGAGTAAGAGAAAAGAGTAGTTCGGGTCGTCGGGGAGGGGACCCTCTTTTCCGAATGGAAGTGACAAATTTCCTATTCGGTACTACCCAAGCCTTGTATGGAAATGGTAGGGGAATGACCAAGAGGGTCCTCACCTATGCTATAGTAGAGATAGAGAGATACTGATATGTAGATATGCCGATTCAAACAGGTACAGCACCTACTACATAACGCTAGACAGGCAATCAACATAACTCAACATATTGATGCTCCCATAGTGTAAGTATCTAATAGATCCCTTGTCTTCAAGTACATACATCGACACCGTACAGTACAACACAGTACAGTCAGTACCTGCTGAGGTATGCGTCAACACTCTCAGTGTAACCCCACCAGTCGTCAGCTTCCATGCCCGCACTGATTTGAGCCCTGAGGCGTCTTCCGTCCAATCATTTCACAAGAAACTCTTTCGAATTTTGAGACTTGAATGGCGTTATCAGCAACCGATCGGGCGGATAAGCTGGGGATTGCTCGTTGTAAACGGTGTACAGAACACGGACGGCAGTCGGTCAGCCAACAAAAGTTGGATGGCGGCTCTGCTTAGAGATGCAAAATGGTTACATTTGCTACTTGAAGTTTTTATCAGATTAACTAATACGAGCCTTCAATATCGACAACAAATTCATTCCAGGGACTTCTTAAACGACATCTCAAACCTCCATTAGGGGACTTGACGCTATCCACGTCTGGACTCTACAAGTCATGCACGAGAATGGGTCACCGATGGGGCATGATTTGAACCCTTTTCTCTCTTTGAATCCTGAGACCCTCAACTGACGATAGCGAGGAGATATCTACTCACTACCCAGTCATAAATCGTCTTCTATCATGAAGCCAATCCACTTTATGTTTACTTGCAGTATCGCTTATAGTGTAGCAGTGCTAACATTAGTTGTCGGCAGATGGAAAAGAATATGGGCCCTCGAGTGCCGCAATATCCTCGCCTTTATATTACATAAAAGACCCCATCGTCAGAAATTTCCACTTCAAGCCTCCTCTTTTTTCCACGTCGTATTTTCTCTTGGACAACCTGGCAACGTAGATTTTCGCATCATGCATGGGGTTCTGGACTGAGAGGTATGCGCCACAGATCGCCACAGCACCGGATATCTCGAGGCACTGGATTTGGAGTTGGATGTTTTAGAATTTGCCCCTCAAGATGATGTGATTTGATTATGGTCGTTACTCCCGAGTTCAGCTTTGTCATCGGGAATATCTCGCCATTCCGACGTCCGAATCGACTCATTGGCTCATTAACCCCGAGAAACACTTTACAAACGATCACTCATATGGACAGCGTGCCTCGGCATGTTGGGAATTTAACTTTACCTTTGACTGGTATGACTAATTGAAGCATTCAATATGCCATTGCTTGGATATTGTCAACTTTCCCACCTGAGCACATCATCGTAGATGAAGCTATGGCGCTGAGCCATAAAGTAAGCCCGTGCCAACTCTCTACTCTGGGAACCCTGCTGGACACTGATTCAGCAACCGATCAGTGTATCATTTTCCAGCATCTCTTCAACTTTCCGCTGGACCTTGCAGGATCAAACCCGGCAACGACACGTGCGCGACAGCGTATCATATCTAATGGCCATCGTGTTATAATATAGCAATCTCCAACGTCGGAGACTTTTGTAGTTGTTCTGAACAGGTAGGAGAGTATTTCCACGTCCCAAGACCACTGAAAGTTTCCCTGTAGCCCCTGTCTGGTATGTACTCACAGTCTTGCGACATTCTGTGTCGGTGTGGTGAAATCGAAGCAAAGCAAATATCTTGTCGTATCAAGGCCTGTGATTCGACAACTGAGACGTGGAGTATAGACGACGGGCGTCGTCATGCAACTATAAGGCTATGACAACAAGTTGATCATTTTTTTGATCATTTTGTTGATCATAATTCTCATGCCTAGCTAGAGATGATGCTTTGGTTCCATTCGTATGGTGTTTACAGTCGAGCTTGGATAGGGTGTGGTGTTAAAGTTGACGAGATGCTGACTTGTATGATGAACAGGGTGGGTAGTACCTGCTGTTTGGATCAACTGCCATTCAGACAGCAGGAATATAACGGATCGTCGATGATACAGTAAGATTAGCGAAAGATGACAACTGCAGCCTCTCTTGAAGGCGTTTCTCAAGATATCTGGCATGCATATCAACTCAATCACCACCCTGCAGCAAGATGATGTAAATCTCAAGCGCCTGTATACTAATTTCGAACTTCGTTTCTCCGTAAGCAAATTCGGTGAGATGGCCGAGTTGGTTATGGCGCCAGGTTAAGGTTAACCTTAACACCAATTTCCTGGTGGAGCAATCCTCCTGGGTTCGAGTCCCAGTCTCATCAGATTCTTTTTTAGTTTTGCGGTTTCCGTGATAATATCTCATTTTTTATGTTTTGTACATCCCTCAGGGGTTACAAATGTGCGAAGGATACTTAGTTATGTATATGACTGCTTTTTTTAGTAGTCAATCTTCTATAATTACTCTAAAGATCAATCCAGTATTGTCCCCATCTCTATATTGAGATAACTATCTCTTATTAGCATTATCCTTCTACTATAGCAAAGAGTGCCTAAATAATTCTAGAAATGCACATTTGTAACCCCTGCGGGCTGTATCTTGTTCACAACTTACATCAACGAGATGCAGTTGAAAGTATGTATGGACAATCAGCGTCAACCACAAAGCATGGCTTGGAGTGAGGTTAAAATTGCAGTGAAGGCGACTAAATAAATATGTGTGAATATGTATGTGGTGGCTTCAACCAATCAAGGATACAGTATCGCAGCTGGGCACAGCAACCTTGTCTTCGACTAAAGCTTCAATCAAGACTACAACCAGGACCCCAATCGAAGCTTCAATCATGGCTTCTTTCAGCGCAGCTGCTCCTTCTTTTAGTGCCGCTAGTGCATTTGCCAATCACTACTACCTATCTAGGTAGACTAAGACGATGGTGCTTAAATGACTCTTAACGCGCCGGCCTGGTGCAGTTACTGGTTCCCGCATGCACAATATCTCTCCTCATCCGTATCAGTCTTTGTGCTCTTATTATGACTTCATTCATGATTCAATCATGTCGAGATAATATGTCTTGGTCTTTAATTTGCTTCTTCTGCCAATCCCTACCTTGTCTCTCACCAATAATGACTTCAGCGCATGGAAGCACTGACCTCAATATCAAGACTAGTAGCACCTCGGCATCATAGATCGTTGATACGACTCTCAATCGACCTACCGTTGTCTCATTAACGACATCTAAGATCGAACTCCACAAGACACAATATCACGAAGCGACCACTTAACGCGTCGAATATGTTTGAAACGCGAATCGTTCGCGGTTTGAATCATTGCCACTTGCATCACATCCTCCCAGCCACGCGGTGACTGATCTAGATGCAATGTGATTAACCTCTCGGATCGAAGATTGCCCCTGGTTAACGGGAGGAATCAGGGGCACTAGAGGTCGGATCGGAAGTGCTTGCAGCTATGCTAGGAGCGCCCTGTGCTGTTTGTTCCTGGAAAGATGATTCATTGAATCGACCATCGTTTAATGTCGTCATGGACAGATCGGGCTACGACAGGAGAAATGACGGAGCTGTGGTGGTTAGTGAGAACAAATATGACAATTGAAGGGTAGAGTCAGGATGTATAAGATGGAAGCTCTTCTCGAGTGAGAACAGAAGCCCCTCATCACAGCATTCATCAACACTCATCTACCACTTACCAAAACCACCAAACAACAATCATCATGTCTGACCCCGAGAACGCTCCCTCTGCCTCCTACGAGGACAACTCCTACGTCTCTCGCCCTGGTGAGAAGGACCAGCCCATCGCCGTCCAAGCCGACTCCGATCGAGTTGAGGACCCTATCGACGCCGAGCAGGCTGATACTGATGCTCAGCTTGGTAAGTCAGCTACTTTTCCTTCTTGATCGAACACCACTGACAAGATGACAGAGCGGGATGAGAAGGATGCCATCGACCAGAGCAACATCATCGAGGAGCGCACCCGAGGCGCCACCCAGCCTGGAGGCACATACCAGGAGCCTGGTGATGAGGAGGGTCTTCCTTCTGACGATGGAACCAGCTCTGTCTAAACGAATTGTTGAAGCATGATAGCGATCTAGTTGAGCGTGTCTATATGTATAATAGATATTTTGAATGGAACAAATCTTTGCAAATCTGGACATTCCAGGAACAGTGAGAACCTACACGTAAATACTCGCAACGATTCATTATACAACTTGTTTCTTTGTCTCCCACTTTGGCTTGGTATTACTTTTGACTATGCTAAAGACGTTATGTCTGTCCTATCTTGTCCTTGCCTGTCACTCTGTCTGGCTATGACAGCTACTAAGAGAAATTGCGAACAGCTGTCGGGCACGTAAATAAACATCCCTTGCACAGACAGCGCATGGTATTTGATAGCTATTAATAACTGATGGTATAGCATAATCTATCGAGTCCTTATGATGTGATATAGTCAGTTCATTGTTTGGTAAAGCATATCATTTTATAAAGCATAAAGACGAATTTTAAAGAGACATGCAATGCAGACTCTCCATCCTACAGTCCAGACAGACGATGAGAAATCTTGACCATTATTTCTTGATCATTATTAAAACAATTAATAAGAAAACGATGATAATGAAGTCAAATAGAACACAGCGATAATGATTTGGATGGCACAAATTATAGACAAGCACTTACACGACAAGATAGATTCAGGGTAGCTCCAAAAAGAATGACGAGCTTCCCCGCCGGGACCGCAACGGGAAGCCCCACTCACCCGCATCGAAAATCTCCTCCACCAAAAAAAGTGTCCAACGCGACGGCTACACTTTCCCATTCCCATCTACTACAACATACACTTGTCGCAACCGATGCAAGCATGGCGGCAGATAATGAAGGTCCTGCCACGAGAGGCGCCAATGACTCTCGCCCGTCAGGCGACTCCAATGCCGCTCAGAACAATGAAAATGGCAACCGTCGCAACCCGCGCCATGACCACAGAAAGCCTGGCAAGGGACGATCAGAAAAAGGACGAGGAGAGTGGGGGTAAGTCTCCTTCCCAGTGAATGGATTGAGTACAGTCGCCAACGGTGCTAACTAGATTTAAGTCGTGAAAAAGGCGACAAGCGCAAGAAGAACGATGAATTCAAAGAGTTCAAGCGTCGCAAACTGAACAAGAAGGGCGAGTCTGCGGATGGCGAATCGAGCAACAACCCCTTCTCCAAGGATGAGATTGCTGCCGAGGAACGACGACCCAAGCGAAAGGTTGCTGTTATGATTGGCTACGCAGGCACCGGCTACAAGGGAATGCAGGTCAACGGCAACGAGAAGACCATCGAGGCTGACTTGTTCAAGGCCTTTGTCGCTGCAGGCGCTATCTCCAAGGCCAACGCCGATGACCCCAAGAAGTCGAGTCTTGTTCGATGCGCCCGAACGGATAAGGGTGTGCATGCAGCTGGAAACGTCATCAGCTTGAAGCTCATTATCGAGGATGAGGACATCGTTGATAAGATCAACGCCGAACTCCCAGAACAGATCCGAATCTGGGGTATTCAGCGAACCAACAACGCCTTTAGCTGTTACCAGACTTGCGACTCAAGATGGTACGAGTATCTCATGCCTAGCTACTGCCTTCTTCCTCCCCACCCTGAGACCTTCTTGGGCCGAAAGTTGGTCGAGTTGGCCAAGGAGCACGGTGTCGAGGATGAACTGACTGCTAGAATGGCGGATGTCAAGGACTTCTGGACTGAGGTTGAAGAGAAGGAGATCAAGCCTATTCTGGCTCGATTGGACCCTGAGACCAGGGCCGCTGTTTTGGAAAAGGTCCATGTCACCGACGATGAAGAGATTGCTGCACGAAAGGCGGCCGCAAGAGAGACGGATGAGGCCGCGCCGGCTGAGGAGCAGCCTGCTACTGAAGCACCCGCTGCAGAGGCTACCGAGCAGACTACTGAACCCGAGGCCCAAAAAAGCACCGTTGTTCTGGAGAGCCACAAGCCCAAGAACCGCGAGCTTGGCCCCATTGATTTCGCACTTCGCGACATCAAGGCGGCTTACATGGCTGCCAAGCGACGATACCGAGTCAGCACTGAGCGTCTGAACCGCCTCCAGGAGGCTCTCAACATGTACAACGGCACAAGAAACTTCCACAACTACACTGTCCAGAAATCATTCTTCGACGCCTCGGCAAAGCGACACATCAGGTCGTTCATTGTCAATCCCAAGCCCATCATCATCAACGATACGGAATGGCTCTCCCTCAAGGTTCACGGACAGAGTTTCATGATGCATCAGATCCGTAAGATGGTTGGTTTGGCCAGCCTGATCGTCCGCTGCGGTACCCCTATGGAGCGTATCAAGGAGAGCTACCAGAACCAGAAGATGGCCATCCCCAAGGCCCCTGGTCTCGGACTTTTGCTTGAGCGACCCGTTTTCCACAACTACAACCGAAAGGCGACCGAATCACTTGGAAAGGAGGGAATTGACTTTGACAAGTACGATGACAAGATCCAGGCTTTCAAAGACAAGCAGATCTACACCCGCATCTTCAGTGTGGAAGAGAAGGACAACTCGTAAGTATTGACGTATGCAGTTGTCGGACAAGGCGCTAACAGAACACTCCAGATTCCACATGTTCTTTAACCAGATCGACCAGTTCAAGACAAATCACTTCTTGTGGCTCACGGCTGGCGGTATGAAGGCTGCCGAGATCACAAGAGACACCACGGGTGAAAAGGTGCAGCAGGATGTTGATAAGCAGCTCGGTGACGAGGATGAGGAGGACCCCGAGGGCGGTGAGGGTTAAATGTGTAACATTAGAAACCGGACAAAGCTATGTTCTTGACGATTTGTTATAAAGAAGCATTGTTTCATCATGATTTGTTGTCGGACCTTTCGGAGAAGGTGTTCGCCATTGAAGTTGTCTTGGGTGTGGTTGACCTACATCAGTTGCACGGCATTCATGTCTTAGATCCAAGTTTGAGTTGCTTTGAAATCAAGCAATATTTCAAAGAACTTGTGCTACGAGTTACCTCATGACCTTTGAATCGCATTAGGCCATGAAATGAAGTATGTCGTGTAAGTGATATGATTTCCTTTTCGAGTAGACCCACATATAGCGATGGCTTGCAAGCTGGAGTTCTAGAAGTTAAAACTTTAACCTCAGGCAGCAAGATTGCAGTGCAGATTGCCGATAACAGCGCACGGGCCACCCACAAATCCCACAGGGTTTGGAAACCCCAATTTAGCGACCCTCTTGCCGCTCGCTCTACCATCTCAAAATTTACATCGGCCCTCGCAACAGCATTCAACTCCGTCGTCGTCAATCACGTAGTCGAACCAGCCGTCAAAATGAGCGCCCAGGCCCTTAACAAGATCGCCGCCAACAGCCCCTCGAGGCAGAACCCCTCCGAGCTCGAGTCGAGCATCGCCCAGGCTCTCTTCGACCTCGAGTCCAACACCTCCGATCTCAAGGTCGCTCTCCGACCTCTCCAGATCGTCTCTGCTCGTGAGGTGAGAATACCGTGAACAACCAAAACAAGAAACCTAGGTGCTCGTTTCTTCGAGAAATCCTGTTCCCACACAAGAAAATTGTCCTTTTGCAATGGCATGACCTTCGCGTCCACTCCTCTTTTCCCGCCTCGCGACCCGCGGCACACACTTTTTTCCTTCCTCACGTCGAGAAGATTTTCAAAGATGTAACAATCTTTTGAAGAGACATTTTGAGACTAGAGATGAAAAAAAAAACATGAGTGTGCACATATTCCCATGTCGTCGAGGCGGGGAGGCAGTGCCCAGCCGGAGTATCATTGACTTCTGTGGAACAGGACGGGAAGCGGTCCAAGGTTTCGTCCTGGAGCTCGCATGCTGACTTGGGATCTTAATTAGATCGAGGTTGGCCACGGCAAGAAGGCTATTGTCATCTTTGTCCCCGTCCCTTCCCTGCAGGGCTTCCACCGCGTCCAGCAGCGGTAAGATATTCCTTTCCCAAAGATGATCAACTCGGATGCTAATAATCTACAGCCTCACCCGTGAGCTCGAGAAGAAGTTCTCCGACCGCCATGTCCTGATCCTCGCTTCTCGCCGCATCTTGCCCCGCCCCAAGCGATCTGCCCGCTCTCGCAACAACCAGAAGCAGAAGCGACCCCGTTCGCGAACTCTCACCGCTGTCCACGACGCCATCCTCGAGGATCTCACCTACCCCGTCGAGATCGTCGGCAAGCGCGTCCGCACCAAGGAGGACGGCTCCAAGCTCCTCAAGGTCATCCTTGACGAGAAGGAGCGTGGTGGTGTTGACTACCGCCTCGATACCTACTCTGAGGTCTACCGTCGCTTGACAGGCCGCAACGTCAACTTCGAGTTCCCTCAGAGCGGTCCCGCTGACTACTAAGTCGTCGGTGCGTCTACTTCAGAGATGAACTAGTAGTACGAGGAAAAAATACCAAATGTCTTCACATCAATTCAAGGGCTGGGAGTGCTATTCTTTAAACATGGTTGGTTTGGTCACAAAAGGGGCTTGGCGTCTTTAAAGAAAGTAGCTTGATAAATGGTACAAGCTGCGTATGATTTGACAAGACAACCTAAACACTTCTTCGGTCCATGACTCTGTCCAATACCTGGGTATCTAGATTTACGTGTCTCATGTGAATGTCTATGTGTGCACTTCTATGTAAACGTCTTAATCATGACTGATGCGGCCAACTCCCAATACACACCAATAAGCCAGTTCTCGCTTTTCCTGACCTTCCTTTTCCTTTGTCGATGCTGCGCCGACATCTTGCTGGGAGTCTGCCTCCCACTCCATCCTCACAAACATGGGTATCTCTAAAATGTCCTCGTCCTCCTTGATAGGGCTCTTGTCCTTGACCTTGTCGTCGTCAAGTCGTAGCGAAGTAGGCACCACTTCCAAGATAATACTGACCCAATTACGCCCTCGCTCCCAGATCTTGCCGGCTTCAGGCTGACCGCTGCTCTCCTCACCCTTGCGCTTCTTGTCCCTGTCGTCGTCTTTCAAGGCATCATCCCACATGTCCGTGTTGGCGTCGACCTCGAACTGTGGACACAGAATGGTGACTTTGCTCGAGAACCTGCCAGGTGTGCTGTTTGGTGTGGCAAGTGTAACCTTGATGCCGTCGAACAGGGGGTTCTTGAAGGTTATGATGTAGTGGTGAGGAGTAAGAGGCTTGAGAGGAAGCTCCTGTTGGATTTGGGGACGCTGCGTGGTGGGAACCGGCCCGGCGGTGGGATTGAGGGGTCGAATGGTGATGGTTGGTATGTACGACTTTGCGACGAGTTTGATCTTGAACCGGGTAGACGTGACCTTATTTTCTGGCTTGGAGATGATGTGTCTACATATGGAACAACGCTTGGAGCGCTTCGTTCGGAGGAGGTATGGTATAGGACGTAGACCATCCTGGAATCTCTGAACATCTGCCTGTAAAAGGTTTTGCTCAATGGTAGCAGTCGCATCCAAGCCTTCTTGATGCAGCTTCTTGATCTGAGCGGAATCGTCTAGATCAGCCAGTTTTAGGCCTTCTTCTGTTGAAAGAGCCTCACGCATCACGTCTGAAGGACCGTTGCGCTTGCGGGAGTGCCCATGACCAGTGTACATGGCCATGATGCGCGTCAGGGCAGCAGGTGAGCCGTAGCCCAGATTATCGTTGAGTGAAGACACACCGGAGGCGTTGGTGTCTGCCAGCTGTGCCTGGTAGAATGACTTGAGATTGGCATATTGAAGCTCCGTATCGACGTCGTTGTCGGCTGGCGGAGGCTCATCTGGGTTATCCTTGCGACGTTCCTTGAACTCTCTAGCCGTGAGTCTGGGCTGACCACCGTTGTTGACCTTGGAGAGCTGTGTGAATATGCCGCTCGGTCGGTCAAAATCGATGCCTATCTCGGTGGAAGTCCAGTTGCAGTACTGGCAGTACAGGGCGAACCGGCTGTTCTGATGGGCTGAAGGGTCGGCGCCTGGCTGTGGTTGTTCGGTAGGGGCCAAGGCCATGACCTGGGTAGGGCCGATGCATACGGGACATTGGTAACAGCTTCGAGTACATCTATCGGCGAGGTATTCATTGTCAGGCTTTTCTTCTTCTTCTTTTTTTTTTTTTTTTTTTTGTGTTTTTTTTTTTTTTTTTTTTTTTTTTTTTATTATAATAGAGTTTTTTTTATTTATGGTTATTCTTTTTTTATTCTTTTTAGTATTTTTTATTTTTTTTTATTTTTTAATTTCTTTTTCTTTTTTTTATAAAGTAAGGTTCTTAAAAGGCTAAGTAATTAAAATTAGGTTTTTTCCTATTTAGGTAGTACTTCTATATAATCTCTTATTAGCTTTTAAAGGGGTTATAGACTAAAATAGTCTATAGTTATTATTATATTACTATTAGTTTATATCTTAACCTTATTATAGCGACTTATTTACTGCTTTAGATTGCTATTTATAGCTTATTATCTTTCTATAAATTAGTTTA
>JAAVUI010000154.1:0-45533 GCA_014899075.1 Fusarium goolgardi | reverse complement strand
AATGCACATTTATTACCCCTGCGGACTGTACTAAGGCCAGGCCTTGTAAAGTGGCGCTAAAAATGGACCTGGGATGGATGTAACCCATCTAACCAACCCTACAGGCTGGGATGTACGGATACCTGCAGTAAATACTGCTATTTTACACAGGTAGACCAGGATGGTTCAATATGATCATTCCATCCATTCCCGCTCAGCTCTACTGGACACCTAGGTAAGCTGATTAATGAAATTCCACAGAACTTCTGCACGGCAATGAAACCATCAACCCCTGACAGGTAGCTACATCTAACCCTGATAACTATGGCCCGGTTGTCTTATATACATACCTGATGTTCTGATTTTCTAGCAAGGGGCTGGATAATCCATACAGAACCAATCATTCACTATCTGACAAGTTCGTATGGTGCTCTTTAACATTCCTCTGGCTCCACCTGCTTCAGCCCAAAACTCACCTTACATGGTATACCGAGAGTTCCTGCATGAGCTGTGATCAATCGAAAGAACGACTTGTGCTTGTTTTCTATCTAGCTAGTAATGACTGACTATGATCAACTCGAAAAATCAACGTAGGGTACCAAAGCACCGAACGAATGGGTGGCCCGCGAATTCTCCAATGTGGTTTGAGCCATCGTGTTATACGAGTTCGCATCATCATATTGTCTTGTACAACTATACAATTAGGTTGTATGTCGTTGCCGGCCACTTCTTACTGACTCTTCTCCTCACCTCATTCCTCATACCTTGACCCCTCTGCTATCGTAATGTTTTCTTTTCAAAGATCAAGACAATCTACACCTGCCGGGCTTGCTACGATCCTATATAAGGCCGTCGTAGGTCGAGCCGCTGGCAACGCAACTCCCATGTCTCTGTCCTAGCGTGTAATATAGCCGGGCGTCGTGCAACAGTTGGGACACGGCACGGTTTCCGCAAAGTACGGGATTTGACCGTGTAGGCCTTGCTGAAAGGCTTCCGAAGGGAACGACGATTTGCCCTCCGCTGGTGGCGGCAAAACGTGCAGCAGAGCCCGTGGGATGCAAAATTGGAATCATCAACCCATAGCGCTCATTTGTCCCTTCAGTCATAACCTCCTCCAATCTGGCTGTGGAATGCCGTGCTGACACTCTTCTCATCGTCATCAAAGCGTCGCCCATAGCCGTTACCAGGAACCATGCGTCCACTGCTTTCGACGTACTGCTTGAGACGATCGCTTTGACTGTAGGAGACAGGTCGCATGCCCGTGACAGCGTCATGAAGTCCTGCCCCAAGACTGACGCCGCCCTGCCCTACACCCTTGCCGCCAATCACACTTGAAGATGCATCCGTATACTCGGAGTTGGCCACGCTCTCGCCTGCAACGCTCTCAGCGGCACGGCCACGGCTCTTGCCCCCTCGGCCGGGAGCAGCTACGCCTGGTAGACCAGGCCACTGATCGGGAGTGAAACTCGAGAACATAGGGGGGAAGGCGCTGTTGAGAGAGGCACCACCAAACGCAGAACCGTGAACGGAAGATACATCATCGGGAATGTACGACACCATGGAGCCCAAATCGAAATCCCGACCTGAGGGGGGCGGGTTGAAACGCCCTCCGTTGGAATAGCTCCCAGCTCCAAACTGCGGCTGCTGGTTCTTCTGGCGGAAGCTAACTTTAGGGCGACTGAACTGGAGCAGACATGCCTGGAGGTTGGTCAAGGGGCCTTCGACGAAGCACTTGCGATCTTTGAAATGGACGAGCAAGTTGTGCCAGAGCTCGTGCTTCGATAGAACCTTGGGATTGCCGAGAATGACAAGGCCGTATTTGGCTCGAGTCAAGGCCACGTTCAGACGGCGGGGGTCGGACAAGAAACCAATACCCTGATTGTCGTTGGATCGGACACATGAGAGGACAATGAAATCCTTCTCACGGCCCTGGAAAGCATCAACCGAAGCAACCTCGACCTCCTTGTAGTACTCCTTCTTATAAGTTCCCGAGTTTTGCATAGTAGTCACGATGTAGCTCCGCTGGCCTTCGTATGGGGTAATGACACCAATATCAGCAGGCTTCACCCCGGCCTTGAAGAAGCGAGTGACTGCTTTCTCGACGTTGGATGCTTCTGTGCGGTTGAGATACGATGTTCCCGAGGCAGAAATTTCTTCGTGGCCCAAATTGGACCAGAACATCATGGGCATCTCACCGACTGGCCAAGGGAAGTCGACATCCTTGCGCAAACGGTTCTCGTGAGTGACACCATTCTGCAGACTGCCGTCGTAAAACATATTGGAGGGGAATTCAGAAAGGCAAGGGTGCATACGGTACTGGATGTTTAGTCGGATAGGAGAAAGCTTCAGATTGACCAAGCGCTCAAAAAGTGACTGGTTAAGACCGGCCTTGGCAGCCTTCTTGTTCATAATGACAGGGCCAAGTTGCTTGTGATCACCCACAAGGACAACCTGTTTGCATCCAAGAACAAGCGGGATCATGCACTCAGGCTCCGCTGATTGAGTCGACTCGTCGATCAGGACGTTTCTGAACTTCATCTTGGACAGGCGGGGATCACCGGCACCCACACAAGTGCAGCAGACAACGTCGGCGTTGTTGAGAATGTCACGCTCGGCAATCTTGGTGAGTTGCTTGTACTTCTTCTCGTCCTGACTTGAGAGCTCACCCAGCTCGTTTTTGAGCTGTGAGAGCTTGACAAGCTCGCTGTTGTGCTCCGACATACGGACCTGTTCATGGAGAGCCAAGAAGCTGACAGATGATTCGACATCCTCGCGAGATTTGGCTGTGAGACGGACCACCTTTAGCCCAGTGCGATGGACACGCTCGCAAAGCTGATCCACGGCGACGTTGGAGGGTGCGCAGACTAGAACCTGGTTTCCACTCATCTTGGCCAGATGGTAGATGATGGTGGCAGAGGTTACAGTCTTGCCAGTTCCGGGAGGCCCTTGGATCAAACTAAGGGGCTTCTGCAGAACTGCTTTTATCGCACCGACTTGGCTAGGGTTGAGATCAGGAAGGCCAGGAGCAGACCACTTCTTAGGCAAGTTCGTCTTCATAACTTGCAGCTGAACCTCATGGCCCAGCAGAGTGTGGAAAATGTAACCAGACACACTCATGTCATCGACTGCAAAGGTTTTCATGGCCAGTTGCATTCGGTCATAGGATGTCGCTTTCCAGACATAATCGGCCGAAAAGTTGTGAGACAGGTCGGTGGGAACGAGCTTCTCGTTTCCAGTCTTGCGCAGCTCAAGCGTAACTTCGTCAGACTGGTTGTTCGGGATCTTGATGACATAGCCGACTCCTTCCCAAGGAGATCGTAGCTCGCCCTTGTAGCGTAGACGCATCTCGTCACCGACAGCAAGCTTTACGTCACCGGATTCAATCTTGTGGAGGTTGAAGCTGACAAGATGCTTGTTGTTCAGGCCGTAGTCCCAACGAACCAAAAGTCCATCTTCAGATTGCGCTTCCTTTAGTTTCTTGTCGTAGTCGGATTCCATCTTAACCAAGGGGCCGAAGATGTTCTGATAGTGGTAGGGATCGTCGTAATTTAATAGGACAGGCTGGGGATCGTCATCGATACTGGCTGCCTTTTCAAGATCAACCACTGTCGCCTTGGGTTCAATCTTCCACATCTCCTCCAATTTGGCAATCATGTTAGGCGTAAGGTGACGGGCTCTAAGTTGCTCAGAGTCTGACGGTGTCGCAACAAGCCATGGCAAAAAGGCTCGCTCTTCGATTAGTGGTTGCCATCGTGATGTATCCCAGTTCATGTCCTTGTTCGAGGTGTTGGCGGCACATGGCTGTCGACAGAGAAGGACAACAACAGTATCAGACTTTGCTGGGATAAAGCCCAAAAGGAAAGCATTCTTTGTTCCACAGTTGTAGCATTCCAAAACGGTATCGCCGAGGGTAGACTCTGGGTGAAGCTGAACTTCCTTGTGGCGAGCTCGAACAAGGTGGTTCACGATGTGGGTCGAAGTACCGTTGCCTCTCGCACTGCAAAACCATTTGTTGCAAGTGAGACATTTCACGACACATCCTGGAGAGTGAATGCCGCAATATCTAATCAGATGTTAGCAAATGCAAAACAACAAGGTACCCAGGCAGTCAACCTACGCGCATGCGTGAGCCGGAAGCTCCTTCTCCTCGTCTTGGCCCTTGAGCTTGAGTCCATTCAGTCCATCGACCGGAACGCTGTTTAGACTATCGTTGTCATCTTCCTCGAATACTTCAGTTTGGTTGTCGTCATCGTCAGCTCGGCGGCGGCCGTTTCGATCTCCATATTTGGCATAGAGTAAGCTCTCGTCGGGGTCGATCGTAGAAAGATCATCGGCTCCTGCCTTGATAGCAGCAGCGGAGTCGGATATCAAATGATTTCCAACATGGGTGAAGGCGCCTTCCATGTTGGTGTTGTGTGGAGTTTAGTGGTGGCTCGTAGGGTTTTCCTGCAAAGAGACTTATCAACGTCTGAATCCCCGCGTTGAGCAAGGTAGGGTAGTGGCGACGCAGTGGACGAGGGCGAGGTCCGGACTGTTGGCTGACACTAATAGTGAGTGCGACTCACCTACAGCTGTTGTTCTTTCGAAGAGATCCGTCTAGGAGGCTTTCGGGCGGCTCGGGTCGAATTGTGTTTGGGAGTTGTAAGTCGCTGGTAAGGCTCACATCATCGCGGGAACAAATGCGCCGAAACAGAAGTAGGCCAGGCTGCGAGAGATACTCTCGTAGTCAAGCGGAATCGATGAGTAGCACAGAATCTCTCGGAAAGCACGTCACAGAATTTGGCTTCAGGAAATTGTGGCTTCTAGTGACCTAGGAATTATATCCAGGTGAACAGCTGGACCCTCTTTGCTCGGTGCAAGTGAGTGGGACATTTTGCGCCCACGTGATAGGCGGTTTCGTTATCGGATCTGTTTGATAAGGAACTTTTTCTATCCAGACTTTCGTAGTGGCGGCCAGGAAATTTCACAACGACGGCCAATTTCTGGAGAAGGGTCCTACTTTGAGAACAAGGTTATACTATTATACACCATGATTGTAAGCTCAGTTGAGAAGAGTATTTTTGATCTAACGCATGAATACTGACATTGGTCACGTAGCGCAAACAAGCGCGCCAAAGGCGCGACTACCTATACCGACGAGCTCTTCTTCTGCGAGATGCTGAGATCAGCGAGAAGCGAGCCAAGCTGAGGTCGTCTCTCGCTTCTGGCAAGCCTTTGGATCCTACAATCGCCAACGATAAGTCTTTGCGCAAGGACTACCAGTACGACGAATCCCGACCTGACCTCACAACCAACGAACAACTCGACCTCGACGACGAGTATGCCCAACTTTCTGGAATTGTCGACCCGCGTGTGCTTGTGACAACCTCTCGAGATCCCTCCGCTAGATTAGCAGCTTTCGCCAAGGAGATCAGACTTCTTCTCCCAACGGCCGTTCGCCTAAACCGTGGAAATCTCATCCTACCTGACCTGGTGCGCTCCGCCCAGTCAGCAGGCCTGTCCGACGTTGTTCTTCTTCATGAGCATCGAGGTACACCGACTGCTTTGACATTGTCCCACTTTCCCCATGGCCCAACAGTCTCGTTCTCTTTGCATAACGTCGTGCTCCGCCACGATATCCCCGGAAGCGTGCGCGGAACAGTGAGCGAATCCTATCCCCATCTCATCTTCGACGGCTTTACTAGTCGTCTGGGCGAGCGCGTGGTTAAGGTCTTGAAACATGTCTTCCCTCCTAGAGAAGCCATCACGAGCAAGAACAAGGTCGGCAACCGAGTTGTTACATTCAAGAACATCGAGGATAGCATTGAAGTCAGACACCATGTTTTCGTCAGGACGGGATATGACAGTGTCGAACTGGCTGAGGTTGGCCCACGAATGACGATGCGACCATTCGAAATTCGAAGTGGCACCCTCGAAAACAAGGATGGTGATGTCGAGTGGCACCTCACGCAATATACACGAACCGCCAAGAAGAAGAACTATCTGTAAGATCATTACGGGTTGCGAATCAGATATCCAACTGCTCTATGCAACTGTTCTGTGGCCAGTTATCGTTATTGGGCCACAGAGCATGAGATTGGTCACATGTTGATGTGACAGCTTTGATTCTATGTTCTCTTCAACTTCTTGGGCAAGTTGGCACACCGTAAGTATGGTCACAATATACGATGATGCAAAACAAAACTTGGATGGAACACCGGCGTTTGGAGTTTTACAATGCAAAGTGTCAAACTAGGTGGCGACGGCTTTTAACAACTGGTGATCATTTCATGGTGGAAGGGTTGAATAAACTCACAAAAGTGGATGATGGCCATTGGCTGGTGTTGGCCAACATCAGCACTTGAATAAAATGAGTAACGAAGAGGATTCATGCAGACACAAGCATCAATATGACTTTGTCGAATTGTCTACAGAGAGCGCTTGAGAATTCAAGCTTTGTTTTGTGGACGTTCCAACATACAGGTCCTCCCTCTACTATGTAGTTGCGGGCATAGTCTACCCAAGTCATATTCAATGTTAATTAAAACCATTATAAGCAAACAAACCCTTGTCTTGGCAGTCTTTGAATAGAACCCTTAACGGCTCAGCCACAAGAACATGTCCGACGGACAAGGAGCTAACTAGCACAGGACTGGCACATGTCTGTACTTATTCTTGCCGATCTGGTCTCAAATCCGCGTCTTGACCTCACTAAAATGCTCAGCCTGCATGGTAAGGGGCTATGGAGCTTCGCAATCGCAGTCAGACGGGCCATATTGGATGAGAGGCCGAAAAGGCTCTTGACCAGGGTCAATTTTGAAGACTGGCCCAGTTCGCTCTCCAGTATTCCTACCTACCTACACTGCACATTCGCGTCTAGATTAGTAGTGTTTACAACAACCCGCCACTTGCGTAGGCAACACTCCGAAATTGCCGGGGTAAGATAGACTAAACTATCGAAAACCTTTATACATAAGCTGCGCATATTCTCACACAGTCAGCAATTGACTTTGGGTGATTTTAGACCTTCTCTTGCATCCTTTTTCTCTACTAAAGAATCATCGTCAAACAGTCTTAATCGCCGATCTTAATAAGCGAGTGTTTTGATTCCTTCTCCTTGTTTTGCTTCCATCCCTGCCCGCTCAACCAACGAAGATCAAGCTTTTTTCCGATCCAAGAACCCAGTTTCCCTACGTCACGCTACAGTGGTTGTTTCCAGAGTTCTTCCACTGGAGGACCCGTGCACCTTCCACTAAAAGTCAAGGGTGAAGACGCCACTGGGCACTGGCGCCGATTGGATACCTGGACATCATCCAATTCCGACCCATACATATTGGTCCTAGCCAAGACAATCAAAGCTCAGTCGGTAGCTTCATCTCGTCACTTTTGCCGGTCAGCCTTTTATTAGTCGTTTTTGCTTCTGTCATCATCACATCCTTCCCCCACCATTGCTATATCTACCGAGCATAGCTGTTCATCATGTCCTACGATCAGTACAACCAGAACCCTTACCAGCAGGGCCCGGCCCAGGAAAGCTCTCATGGTTACAGCCAGGTACGCGCGTTCTCTGACACTTAAAAACTGACCACAATCGTGCTGACTTGGATGCTGCGATTCAGACCAATCCGTATGCGCAAGATGCGCCAGCCCATGGAAACAACCAATATGAGATGCAAGACTACTCGCAACAAGCTCCTGCTGCCAGCTCGAGTCTTTCGCAACAGGAATTCCTAAACCGCGTGCAGAAGCTTCGCGATGAGATTAAGGGTCTGACCACCGACATCGATCACATTGGTGTGCTCCATTCGCGAACTCTTGGCAGCACTGATGGGTCCGCAAACCACGAGCTCGAGCAGTATGTCTCTCAAACTCAGATTCGCAACACTGCCATCAAGGATGGGATCAAGGGGCTAGAGCGCGACCTTGCAAAGACCAATGACAGCTCTCGCACCACAAAGAACACCCAGTTGCAATCTCTCAGGACCTTCTTCAAGTCCGAGCTCGATAAGTACCAGAGCGTCGAGCGTGACTACCAGCAACGATACCGTGATCAGATTGCTCGTCAGTACCGTATCGTCAACCCCGATGCATCCGAGGAAGAAGTCCAAGAAGCCGCCAGTGCCGATTGGGGCAACGAGGGTGTCTTCCAAACTGCCGTAAGTAACCTCCTACAACAAAAGCCGAGATATTTTACATGGGCATCATAACTGACATATAATTCCTCTCAGCTGCGAACGAACCGCACCGGACATGCCAGCTCTGTGCTTGGTAACGTTCGCGCCCGTCACAGCGAGCTCCAGCGCATCGAGCAGACTCTCTCCGAGCTTGCCATCCTCTACCAGGAGCTTGCTACTATTGTTGAGCAGCAGGAGCCCATTGTTCAGGCTGCCGAAACAAACGCGATGAACACTAACGAGCACATGATTAAAGGTAACGAGCAAGTCGAAGTTGCCAAGAAGCACGCCCAGAACCGTCGCAAGCTCAAGTGGTGGTGCGCCCTCGTCGTCCTACTTATTGTTATCGCCATTGCTGTCGGCGTTGGTGTCGGTGTCAGTGTGGCCAACAATAACTAGTAGGAGATCGGGGCTTTGTCTTCGACGCTTCTAATGTTTTTTTTTCGCTACGATGCCGATATTATGCTTGTTACGTGTTTTTTCATCATAGATATCTCGACGACGTTTGGGCCTTGTTTTCTCTTTTCGCTCGCAAGATCAGCGTATACGACATCTCTTTTTAACGTATACCGCATCCTGTACTTAATTTATATTCTCTCCTCGAAGCGCCCAAGTGCTGAGGCTCTCATTTTGGCGGGTGCGTGGAGGAAACGGTCGGGGCTTTGGCCGCCAGACCTGTGGGTTGTTAATGGGTTTTATGGCTGTTCGCCGGGGTGGTTTTTATCTTGGTCATTTCTTGGCCTAGTTGTGTTTCCTTGTCTTTACTTGTAGGGTCACCTACCGATTCTGCGCAACGCAGCAAGAGGCAGGAGAACGAGTTGGGGGAGTACCGTCGGTATTGTATGTATTTATGTGGAAACATGATCCGGGAAAGGTTCTAGGATACAGAATTAGTGAAGAGGTCCTACAAGATTTGATTACAGGCCCTTTTGGCATTCAGACATGAGTGGTTTGACCATAAGTTATTGAGCACATGACAGGTTAGATATTGACGAAGAAACGACTTGATTTCTTGTTTCCTCTGATACACCATATATTTCCAAGCCTGTTGAGTACCTGTCCTGCGCCCATCCTCACAGATCCCCAATATGCCTAACAAAGAGATGAGAGAAGTGCTATTATATACAGGTACAGTAGGGTTCAGATGTGTGCATTATAGTTCCCAGCTGCAAAGCATTGCATTGGACTTCACTTATTGGTAAGGCGAGACAGCTTCGTAGCTGAGTGAGCTCCCTCAATAGATAGGAGGTGGTGTGATCGTGTCCCGCATCCCATCCTAATTCAACGCCTTCCTTTTTCTCGTCTGCTCCAAATTCGTACACTTTACACGCCGTTCTGGCCGTTGGTCTTTTGTCTCATACGTATTTATTGAGGACCCATGCGAAGGCCTCCAGGTCCGGCACCACCTGCCAGCTTTGCTGCTAGCTTGGGGTACTTCTCCGTAACTTGGACTTGTGTTCGAGTGGCCTCAGCGTAGGACAGGGCATTCACGATCTCACCTTCGGTTCGGGCAAGCTCGGCGGCACGCTCGAAGTACTTAAGGGCAGCAGGAACATTGTTCTGCTGGAGGAGGAGCTGAGCCATAGTAGCAACGGCGATGTCGCATTCGGGGTCGACTGTTCGGTAGTTAGTATCTGTTCACACTGGTTCGGCTTGGACGTCACTCACTAATGAGGGCCTTCTTGCAGAGAGCCTCAGCCTCCTTGAAGTCTTGCTTCCACTGGAAGAGAGCCAAGGCCTTGTTGATGAGGGGCAGAACGTTCATAGACATAGGCTTAGTTTGCTTCTCCATCTCCATGGCGGTATCGAATTTCTCGATGGCTTCGGAGAAGTTGCCCTGGTCGAGAAGTAGCTCTCCGTAGTAGTTGTAAACATCGGGCACCTTGGGGAAGTTCTTGATGCATCGTCGGAAAGTAGCCATTGACGAGGCGATCGATCCCATCTTGTACTGGGTAACACCGAGTTGGATGTGAGAGAAGATGAAGTCCTTATCGAGGTCGATCGACCTCTGATAGTCCTTCTGAGCATCGGCAAGGTCGCCCTTAATGAAATGAGCCTGGGCACGGTGGTAGTAAACATCGGGGTCGTTCTTGTCCTGCTCGAGGGCCTTGGCGAACTCGGCCTCGGCCTTTTCAGGCTCACCAAGCTCCAGGCTGATGCTGGCGCGCTTGATGTAACTTTGCGTCATCGAGGGGTCAAGCTCGATGCTCTTGTCAAAGTCTTGTGTAGCCTCGGCGTGGTTACCGAGCAAAGTGCGGAAAGTACCCCTCATGTTATAAGCAAGTGCCTCGTACTCACCCAGGTCGCCGAGCTCCAGGGCCTTTTCGAAAGCTTGTCGGGCCTCCTCGTATCCATCACCAGTCTTCTTCTCCAGAGCTTGGAGACCAACCTGCACCTGTCCATTGCCAGTATCAGGGTCCAGCTCTTCTGAGTCCTCGAGGCCTTCGGGGCGAGGCTTGGGGCGGAAGCTCTGAAGATAGTTGCCAACGAAGATGGGGCTGGGCAGCTTGGGTGGTCGGGAGGCCATCATCTCCTTGGCCTTTTGCTCGGCAAAAGTCTTAAGAAGGCGCTCGACGGCCTGGGCGGTGGACTCGCTCTTGAAGTTGTCGATGATGCATGAAGCTGTGAAATCGAGGAGAGCCTCGGAGTACTTCTTCTGGTGCTCGTACGCAGTAGCGCGGCGGTTGATGGCCTTGACATAATCAGGGTCCATGTTTATGGCGGCGGTAGTATCCTCGATCACCTGATCCCATTCGCTCATGGCACTGTGGCAGGCGGCTCGGTTGGAGTAGAAGACAGGGTCGGCCTTGCAGAGGATGGCCTTGGAGTAAAGCTCGATAGCTTTGTTATACGACTTGTCACCGTAGGCTTTGTTGCCAGCCTGCTTCAGTTTGGCGGCATAATCTTCACGCTGTTCTTGAGTGAGGCTAGAAACTGACTCCTCGTCGACGTCAGGCAGCTCCGGCTCAGTCTCAACAGAAGCAGGCTTGGATTGGGAGGGGCCGGTTGAGGGTGCTTCCTTATCAGCTTTGCGATCGGCTTCCTTTCGCTTTCTCCTCTCCTTCTTGCTGATCTTTGGTGTTGTGTCCTTGGCGCTCTATAGATTTGGATGAAAAAGTTAGCCAATAGTTCCGGGAGTTTATGGTTTGGTACAGAGCCGCATCATTCGGACGACAATATTAAGAACGGCGTCATCAAGTGGACGGCGGAGGGACATACGTTGTCATTGAGGTAGTAAATCACACCGGCACCCGTAACAGCAATGCCGACACCAGCAATGGTGTAGACGACAGTCTTGTTCTCTGACGCCCAGTGTGTTAACCGCTCCCAGAGACCAGAGGAAGGGTCGACGGGAACGAGGGTTGGCTGGCCCGGGGCCATTGATGGGGTTGGACCTGACATTGCAAAGCCTATGAATTAATAAAGAGGATCGGCGAGAGGGTGAGGAAGGAAGCGAGGCCGTCGATGCGGGATTGAAGGAGCTGAGAGAGAGAAGCCGATGATGTAGAGGCGCAGTATCAATCAAGCAAAACCAAAAATCAGTGCAGTGTAGTAGTGTAATGGTAGGTGGTAGGTGGTAGGTTAGTAGGTAGCTTCGGCGGCGGGCTGGGCGGGCTGGCTCAACCTTGGTCCCGTCGCAAGAAAAAGCTGAACCGGATGGCTGTGGTTCGAATTTTGGCGCGCCAGTGGTGGGGGTTTCGCGGGCCGGGTCCACTGAAAGTTTTTCCGATCAGCACCACTTGCAACTTTTAGTTTAGCAGTCTACGTAACTACTACTAACCTACTACTGTACAGTACCTGGGCAGGTTAGCAGTCTGTAATTTGTGTGTGTGAACTGAACTGGATTCAACATGATGTTCGCAGTGACGCTATGGATTTGATCTTCCCCATCCATGTCATTGCCCGTTGGGTCTGACCTCGTTCGGTTTGGTCTAATGATCAGTACTAAACTAAAGGTTTCATGGGTCTGCAGATGACGTCTATGCCTGAGGCACTCGGACGGAGGGGCCAGTATGGAAACCAGATTAACCATCCATTCATTAATAATTAGGCCTCTCTCTCTCTCTACTCTAAGGCCTGCTTCCTTTATCACAGGGAAGCTCACCTACCATATTCAATTGCCCAACTACTACCTATTTATCCACCCATGCATGCATGGCAAAGAACGGGAGTATGCGAGGGGTTTGTGATCCTTGATGCTCGCTTCAACTGCTTTGTCCTCTTTGCGGCCCCTGTCACTCATGTCTAGCGGTCTGGTGATTTCTGCGAATAATAAGGTGATGTGTTGCGGGGGCTTCTATCATGATTCGGCACTCTCCTACAAATACGTGTATGTATGTATGCACATTTGTGTATGTGCGTATGGGTATTGTACCAGATCGATCTAGAAACTCCATTGATGATAGAAATTATGGAGAGGCGCAGCAAGCGAATGCATGTTTAGGCATGAATACATTAGATGCTGTACATACATGCAATCTGCCCGCTCTAGAAAGCAATTCCTTTGATCTCTCAAGGGTCTATGCAAGACTTGAGCTTGGCAGATGCTCGTCAACAGCATATGTCAGTCAGTTACGCTTCAAGGCCAACATGACGTCTCGGCTGTAAGAACTACAGATACCGTGCCCTCGATGTATTTCAGCTTCACTTGGCTTTGCGACACTTATTAATGACTAATTGTACCCCATCGACGAGAGTTATCCTGTGGCCCCATTCCTTCTCTTTTTACTACTCCCAACACACTCTCTAAGCCAAGCCAAAAGCGAGCCATTTGGGTGACCGTGAAATCTAAACTACAAAAAATGAGTAACGATTTCTCTCTGTTTACGTCCATGAGGTACGACCCGAGACTTGAGCACATAAAAAGCAGTGGACTCGGTGACAAAAGCTGGAACTTCGAGAACGGTTCTCCTCTGTATATGCTCGACTTCCACCGCGACCGACTTCTCAGAGCAGCCACACACTGGAAATGGCAGCCTGCCATCGATAGACTAGCGGGTGATAGTGGTCTTTCCTCCCTGGCCCAACTCGTTTTAGACAACATTGAAACATCTCAGCAAACGCCGTTGAAGATAAAGCTAGTCGTGTCTCGACATGGCGATATCAAGGTTGAGCAACTCAAGATACCCGAAATACCCCTGCAGAATCTATTTCCAGCTCGGCTTCCACCCCCTTCCCGTCCTTCACTTGACGACGAACCCGGCAAAGCCGCAGTTTTTAGCCTTCTAGTAGATCGGCCTACGACAACAAGGTCCGAGTATACCCACTTCAAAACTACAAAGAGATATGTGTATGACGCTGCCCGGCAACGTGCTGGTATAACATACGCAGATCCTGCAGAAGTCTTGGTCATCGCCCAAGACGATGGATCTATTATGGAAGGCACATTTACTACACCTTATTTCTGGAGGAACGGACAATGGGTCACACCACCCGTTGCGACTCATTTCAGCTGGAACCTAGGGAGTGGTGGTCAAGATGGGACTTCCAGACGTTGGGCATTAGCAAGGTATGTGTAATTGTTGATCGATGACCAATAAGAGGCTGGATTTTAATTCGAAACTAGGGAACTCGCTTTTGAGCAAGCGATCAACGTCAATTCTCTGGTTCATGGCGAGGAGTGTTGGATCAGCAATGGTGTCAGGGGCTTCATTGCGGCAACTGTCCATCTTCGATGATTGACTAATACATATGCCAGCAAAAGCATGAGGCTATGGCTGTCCCAAGATGTTACTAAACATCCTTCTTGTTTTAACTAGTGCACTAGGCATGGGCCACTATTCATTCGCAAGCAGTCAGGCTGGTATTCTTCTTGCTTTAGGCTGTACAACATCGTGGATTATATCCGCCTTGATACATACTAAGTGACCAAATCCAGTGATTAACATTGAGGATTATATAATCCATCACCATGCCTGGAGAGCTTACTGTAAAAATTTTATGCTCTGATTTAATTATATACTTTATGTGGAAAATAATATTAAATTTTGGTTTAAATGATGACCATGGTGGTGGGAGTTGCCAGGTTAACTTGGAGGTGTAGGGTAACACGCAATGACCAGTCGCACTTGACAAACACACGCGTTTTCCAGAAACTTCAATACCGTGATTTCGATCCGAAACATCCAACGATAAGAAGCGCTCTATATTGCAAGGGCAGAGATATCCCTGATCGCGAGATAGCTGCTGTTCAAATCCAAGCGCTGGCGTATCGCGCTTTACACCGACTGCATAAATCGGTCGTTGGTGGCGCGCGAAGTACCACAAAGATCACATTGCATCGTGCAGGTAAGACAAATTCAACTACCTCCAATTATAATATTTCAGACCGGGTCCCTGAGACTGCTATTTGGGAGCTCTCTCGGCTTGATCTCGAAATTTGGCCCATATTCACGAGGGTCATCCCATACCATATGTACCTACCTAAGTAATAACACGCAAATAGGTGCTATATACCTGTTGTGAGAAAGAGGGCATTCGGCTGATTCCATGAGCGCGGATTGACAGCAAGGTTCTCGGAACAAGAACTCAAGAACGAACTACCCTTGACCTCCCGGCCATGACTTCTGAGACCCAGGAGGCAGCGATTGCTGAAGGGCGCCGGTTATACGGTGCCAAGCAATTCAAGCCTGCCCTTAAGCGGTTTACCGTAGTATGTATCAAGAACGAATGAATTTGGATCATCTAGATCGCTGACATCAAAAAGGCGATGCAGTTATGTGCATGTACTCGGCAAGGCAAACGCCCACGCTGCAGTTGCAAGAACTTCGAAAAAGTAGCATCAGAAGGTGGCTCAATCTTCAATGAGGCCATGTATACTTGCGAGTGCACAGTTCGCAGGACATTCAACAAATGCGGCAACAAGTTGCATATACAAGCTCTTGACTATCGTGCTGCAACATTTGAAGATATCAAAGAGCTTGAGCGGGCCCAAAAGGATGCCGAGTGGATGCTAGAGCTTGCTCCCAGACTACCAGATGTAAGAAATACCTTTCCTCATGTAACCGCAGTATGTTTACCATCACAGGGTTACTTGCGACTTGGTAAGGTATTGCGTCTCCAGAAAAAATACGAGTTCGCCTGGAAAGTGTACAATGCAGGGATAGAGATGGGAAACGATCACCATCAAGCCGAATCGCCCAAGTTCAAGGTAGGCAACCTTTACTTTGAAGCACAGAGAAACAATAATCGTACTGAACTGTCTCCAGAAGCTCCAAACTGCCAGACAACCGTTGCATACTCGGTTTTACCGTCGAGACCCATTGAGCAACCCCCCAGAGATTATCCAGCGCATATTCAATTACCTTGATTTCGCCACTCTTGTGCGATGTACTCGTGTCTCTAAAGGATGGAGACGATATCTCTCCAGTCATGGAAATGAACGTCTTTGGCGCACGCTTCTGTTCACAAACAAAATCCCTATCAACCGCCCTCCTGGCATCAAGTCGATCAAGAAACTAATTTCTTATTCGGGCAAGGACGTTCGTCAGATCATCATCGATGATATCTCGCGCTTTAGACTCACTCAGCAAAAGCTTCTTATTCTCTTGCAGGGATCAAAGAACCTTGAGCGTCTTGAACTCAAGGGCAGTGTTGATGAAGACTTAATGATCCCAGACACAAAAGGCATCCTGAAGAAGTTGAATCATATCACCCTTCAGGATATTCAAATCAGGAAGTTCCACATCTTGAGTCCGCTTCTGCAACAAGCCAGCGAGAGTTTACAGAGCTTATATATCAACGGCTTGCCACAGACTGCCTTACACAATGATCTCTATTTCCCCGATTTACCCAACCTACAGTACTTGCGTGTTGAGGAGCTTAATAGACCGACCCCCTTCAGACTAAGCACAGTGAGTTTAGATTAATGGCAACTGGTATTCGTGTCTAATTTGATACAGTGGCGGATAGCTCACAAGACACCATGCCTGCAGCAACTCTATCTTCAGGGTGTCTCACTCTCGGCCGAGATTCACACAGACACGGGACTTGATGACTACTGGCCAAGATTGAAAGCAGTTACAGTGCGCGGACCTGATCATTCTCTTTCGGATACTGCGCAAACCATTTCGCAGCTTACCTCGCTGAGAGGTGGACGTACAATACAATACATCGACATCGACTTTCGATGGAAGTCCGATCACGGGCTTGATCTCATAATCCCTTCGGATACACTGAGCCAAGAGCCGGGAATACTTACCACAGACGATTATAACAAGAACTGTCAGTATACAGACCTGCGCTCCCTACGACTTAGCCGAGCCACGATACCTCCCCTGAAGCTTCGAAAGGTGCTTGGTGACACTCTCGCAGCCCAGAGGCTCCACACCTTGGATATTGCCTTTCCTCTCGACCATAGAGGTGCCCCTGAAGGTTCTGCCAGCACTCAACACATCCAAGATTATTGGTGGCTTCGTGGAGACCATGGTATCAGATGCATTGGCCTCTCAGAGTTCAGATTCCGTGCGTATCCTAAAACTGATGACGAGATGTATCTGCCAGGTTTCCTTGCCAGCTTCCCTAACCTTGAGGTTATCGAGATCAATTCGTCGCACTACGACCAGCGCGAATTGTGCACCATGATTGATGCTATCCTCAAGGTTACCCACTTGAAGAAAATATATCAAAAGACCGTTCTTGGTGACTGGAGGGATAAACTCAGTGAGGCAACTAGAAAACAAGGAGTTGAACTAATTTGGGGAGACAGACCACGAGAGTGGCCGCTTACGCTGAGGGACGATTCTTGAGTCTTGAAGGGGTATTGCGTGTTTTCAAACCTGGATCCTATAGATAGCCCGGACTAGATGCCGGCTGAGACTTGATCTCAGTCCATTTTAAATACTTACATAGAGTCCCCCGCCCTCACAGACGGTCACATCGGAATTTTATGAGAAGCAAGTTTACATTTGGAAGTATCCCTTTACTTGTTCTCAATATCTCCGCCGCAATCATACTTTCAGTGAACATTTCCCTCGCTCGGACTCCGCAAACATCTACAACTTTACGTGCTGATTACCCAAGTCTAAGTATGCTGATGCCGACACCCCCTATAACAGTCCAGGTCTTTATGACGAGCGAAATTCCTCCCCACCTAGGCTCGTCCGACCTTGAAAGATAGGACCTAGGAATATTTTTTCAGTAAAGAGATTGTAACGAGGGAGTTCGTCACTAACATCATTCTTGCCAACAGCAACAGTATCATCATCAGATACTCGGATGTTCCCAGCACCCTCAACAAAGGCAATAGGTGCATCACCCATAACTTTGCGGGCCACATCTCCAACGGTGCTCCCTTTCTTGACAAGAACGCAATCTCGGAAGACAAACTTGGACTCTGAGGCGCCAGAGCTGAAGGTGGACGTGTTTCGGACAGGGAAGATAGGGACGAGACCAAGCAGCTCGGCGGCTTTTGAAAGCACCTGTACAACGCCTGTAGATCCAAAGCGGTAGAGTACCATGTCCTTGAGGTTCTCGATTCGGGTGCGGTTCTTCTCGTCGAGGTCTTTGAGGCCGCCACCGGTAGGATCGCCCTGCTCTATCAAATCCTCCTTCGTATCAACGAATTCGCTACCTTCAACATACTTGACGTAGCCCTGCTTGGCCATCTTTCGCAAGAAGATTTCCGAGATAGCCGAGCATAGTACAATGGTGTTTGGGTCCTGCTGCTTGGCGATCTTGGCGATGTTCTTGTCGGCATCCGGATGGTCAATCTTGTTGAGCGCGATGACTATAGGAAACTTCTCATCGATGAAGGCATTGACAACCATCTCGACAGTCTCGTTCGACCAATCCTCCAGAGGCTCCTTGACCCCACAACGGTCCAAAGCACGGTTTACAGTCGTCGATGTTGATCCGTAACCAGAGAATTGTCCTTGTAAAGTTTCTGTGGCTGTCGCCTTGATGGCTTGGTGTCTTCGTCGGATAGATCCCCATTTTTGCATTAGATTACCGAGAACCCAAGCTACAATTTCGCTGCGTAGCCATGCAATATCCACAGAGGGGTCATATCCTCTTGTCTCCTTACCTTCTGCATCAACAGTGCCGGAAACATCAACAACGTGGATAAGGGCATCTGCGTGACGCAAGTCATCAAGAAACTTGTTACCCAAGCCACGACCCTCGTGAGCACCAGGAACCAGGCCAGCGACGTCAAGAAGCTCGATAGGCACAGAGCGGCGACCCTCCACGCAGGCACCGTAGTTAGGTCTGCATCTGTCTGATACGTTGAAACGGGTGCAAGCACACTCGATCTGAAGGTAGCCAATAGCTCGCTGAGGATCAATTGTAGTGAATCTGAATGCACATGTCAGCTTTCGCGACAGATACCAGCTTACAGGAGCGCATATGGTCAAGCACGAGGAGAACTAAGGAGCATGGAGCATGGGTGAAGCATACGGGAAGTTGCCTATGTAACTTGCGATCAGCGCCAAGTTGCGGCAGCTCTGGCCAGGGTCTTTCTACCAACCAACTTTGGATGTGGCGTCAGTCAAGCTGTTGAGCGTGGAGCTCTTACCAGCCGAGGGCTTTCCGACAAGGCCAATGAGGGGATCTCGAGGCATGGTGGAGGTGTGCTGATGTACTGATCAAGGGTTTGGTTTGAGGCTCAAGTTACGATTGAGCAGCTAAATCGAGCCTTGATGTGTAAGACCGGGGTTTTGATTCCACAATGAGGGCCGATGGCGATGCCAGGAATAGAACAATACTGGTCCTGCTAGTGTTCGGCGACTTTGTATATGTTAGAGTATGCCGTATTTTGTTCCAGTCTCGTGGGGATAAACGGCGCAAAGCTTGATATAGTATGTGAAGAGATAAACCTACGTGACCCCATAGCATCGAATCGAAGACTCACAGCGTAAAATTGGTTCTCGGCCTAAAGAGGCTGAAGTGGGCCGAGTTTTATTTTTTACAGTGCTGAATGGCTATAATCCGGATTTGCCGAGACCGGACCTTTCCTTTGCCTGCTCTGATATCCGGGGCAAGAACGAAGAAGCAAGGTATGTTTCTTACTCTTGTTTAAAAGCTCCACCTACCACTCAACACCACCTTGTCATCTCTTTCTTATATCATGGCTCCAAAATTGTCTCTCCCCATCGACGTCTTTCCCACCTGGGCACGTTTCAATGACGTGGATTTTATTAATGCCAAACTACAAGAAACGGATGAAAAAGGAATTGGGCTAGTTGCTGTCAACGGCAGCGACTTGACCGAAATCAATACGAAAGACTTGCGGCATGAGGAAGCTCAAGCCTTGTTGCGAATTCCTTATGATCTGGTTCTTTCAGCCTCCACAGTTGAGGATTACGCCAAGGTTGATCAAAACTTCCGCCAACTCGTGGAGTCTGTGGGACATAATGTAAGACTGTAGCCGAGTGCATTGAACTCGCGGACCGACAAGGTCCACAGACCCGTCTAAGCATGAGCTGATATTGTCATAGTCGGCGCGAGGTAACATTCTGATATACCTCTTGGCGCATCTCGTTCTGTCTGGTCGGGATTCATCGAGACCGAAAGGCCCTGCGTCAACGCCTTGGACAGAGTATCTAAAATTCCTGCCTCGTGACGTTCCCGTCCCAACAATGTGGTCGGAAGTTGAGCGAGCTCTACTCCAGGGCACATCATTAGAGGTAAGTGCTTCAGTAAATACGCGAACATGTACAGATTTACAGACTCGGTGGTTGCGGAACCGCAGTGGTTTTTGATGGCGCTGTGATGGACGGGGAATTTCCCCGCAGCCGAAGAAAAGGATCCTAACAGTACTATAGGCTGCATTGGAAGCCAAATTCTCATCTCTAAGCAAGGAGTTTGAGGATCTGACCGAGAAATCTTCAGTCCTACCTTTTTGGAATTCTCTGTTTTGGGAGAAGGGCACGGTAACCATCCAAGACTGGATCTTAGTTGATGCATGGTACCGATCACGCTGTTTGGAACTACCTCGAGGGGGAGAAGCCATGGTCCCTGGACTTGACATGGCCAACCACTCGCATCATCCGACCGCTTACTACGACGAAGATGACAAGGATGATGTTGTTCTGCTAGTACGACCCGGGACAAAGGTGTCGGCGGGGGAGGAAGTGAACATCTCCTACGGAGAGAAAACCCCCGCAGAAATGCTCTTTAGTTACGGGTTTATCGACAGCGAGTCTACCGCTGAGGGGCTCAATCTGCCTTTGAAAGTGCAACCCGATGACCCATTGGGTAAAGCCAAACTTCACATCTTTGGTAGGCCACCATCTCTTAAGTTGTCTCGGTCAGATGGGGAGATAGACTGGCAATGCCCCTTTGCGTACCTGATGTGTCTAAATGAGGAAGATGGTCTCGAGTTCAAAGTCCTTCAAGGAGAAGACGGTGGGCGGGAGCTAAGACTTTTCTGGCAAGAAGAAGATGTGACAGCGCAGGTAGACCACTTTGAAGATCTCATCAAAAACCACCCCCTCTGCCAAATCTTTAGGCTTCGAGTGGTTTCTGTCTTGCATGAGGTGGTGTACAGCCACCTTGTGGAACTCTCCTCCGAAATCTCCCATGATCAGCTTGAGACATTACGCCGGGATGGACTCGTGAGGGATGACCGTCTCCAAGCATCAGAAAAGTTGAGGGGGATTGAGGCTGGTGTACTGGAAAGCGCTGCTGTGACTCTGGACAAACAGGTACGTACCGCTCGAAGCGATTGATTCTCTTATTACAAACCCGTCAGATGTTTTCTCAATTAAAAGAAAAATATCGACAAGCCAAGTGGCCTTGGAGATGGATAGGGCGGTGGTAGGTATTTTGATGAAGTTTGCATCACTACCATGGCTCGTGGACAAGGTTTATCGCTAGCCGGCAGTTCAACCAGAATGCTTGGCGTTCTTCCCCAGATTTTCTTTGAGCCCCGGACTCTCCCCTCAAAACAACAAGGGGACTTCCTCCGCATTTTTGGCCTGCTAGTGCATAGATACCGAAGCCCAAGAGGGACGCTCGGTCAGACACCGAGCTTCCTCCACACAGTTCAACGTCTCTTGTTGTGCATTCATTTAGAAGAGCAAAACGACTAACAAGGTGCGTCATCGGTACGATAATATAGAGGACCCATCTTTTTGTGGACGACCACGTGGTAGCTTATCTCGGATCGATGGAAGCTTCTCAAAACATACAAGCGTCGGGAGCAGAAGCCAATGACGAGGACGATTTTAGCTGACCGAAGCACACCTTGTCTCGTTTCATCGGCTACTGTTGAACATTACCGCTTTGGCTGTGCGGGGAATCGGCAATTGTTTGGACTATTACCAGGCTGTACAAACAGGTGCTCGCGTGTCAATCGCTTGTCAGGAATACCGGACGCTTGGTAGGTATGACGAGACTCTTGCGGGGCCGTCTTTGTCGCTGGAGTTGTGCCTCTGGCTTCACCAATGCACTGCAACTTCAGGCATTAACATCCTGGCAGGATGGGGAAGTTGTACATGCAAATGAAGTAGTAGGAAACTTGAATTCTCAAATGCGCCACCATGGGTGTTTATTTGCCGGAGCATGCTTCTTTAGAACATAGTTAATAGTTGGTTCCCTTTTCATGACCCCTCAAAATATAAAGGATGATCGTACCAACCACCAATTCGGCCGGTGTTTGTTGCATCAAAGACAAAGCATGAGGGAATTCAGTCCCGCCAATGGGCAATCGATGGATCAGCGAATATTTCGAGTACATACGCTGCAGATTTATCGAAAGTCTAACCCCAGGTTTTTGTCCTACATCTGGGTTCTGTTAAACTACGATCTCTATTTTCGGACTCTCGCCGTGTAGAAGCACAGCAGAAAAGAGCCAGTGATGCTTACTACGTTCACGCCCAGGTTAATGCTAGACAAAACCCCTTTCCCAGAGTATGGGATGGGTTCATCTTCGAGCCAACGACAACTAATTCGTCACAGACACAGACGTGATCAGAGTACGGATAGCTGTTTAAGATCAGAGTTTGGTCTTGGGTAACGAAAGAAGATGCGAGCACCTTTCTCAAAAGGAGTGGCTGCTTTAGGATAGTAGCCGCCTGATGGTATAGACCCGGTTATTAGGACGACCAGCATGTACACCTACCTATACAGTGGTATTCAACACGATTCATGAGGGCTGTAACCTCAAAGGCTACAGAAAGATATTTGGATGGCTATTCGCGGTTGAGTTGAACTGAGACTGATGAGACAAGCCCCCTTTTCTGGTCCTATTTTCTTTTTGGTTGATGAGTCTTACGGAATGAGTCGTGTCAACATGAACCCATCACTAACTACTACGTATATGTAGTTGAAAAACAATTTACAATTCCAGGGCCCAACTGTACGACAGGTCAGTTTGTTTGGGTCAGGACTAGTAGCAAGGGTATAAAGATTGCCTAGCTGCGGATCACTCTTTGATCTGCGTCAGCTAATGGACGATTGCGGCTCCGATGTGGGTCTTTCGATTGCGGCTCCCCCAGCCCTGGGAGCTGGGACGTACAGGCTCGAAACTAAGTCTGTACGCGCACATAGGGGACTAGGGGACTCATAATATCGGTTTCCAAGGCTAACATTCAATGTTTGATGTGCAAGCCCAGACGTGCAGTTACTCTCGAAGCTCGACTCAAAGCTTGGACCTGAACCTGGATCTGGGCCTCAGCAGCAACTTGGTGGTCCGTGGACAAAATGTCTGACCTACATGAACGAATCGGAAAACAGCAAGTCGATTCTTCACCTAGACACCTACACTAGGTACCCAGTACTCACAGACTTCCACCGCGGTGAGCATACCGGTGTTGTGTCTCTGATTACTAGTGTCAACCCGTATCCTTCCAGCCCTGCGGGACTAGGTATTGTGCTGTACCACCGTAAACTGCATAGGTCAGCCCGTCCACTTGAAGCCTTCTCCTGACCTTCCTTGCCTTCACCTGCGCCGCAATCACCCAGTTTTACGGTCGACTATATGAATAATGCAAAACGTCAGGATCTGCGAGGACGGGAGCACAACAGTTGAGTCAGGAACATCGCAGGAGGAAATATGAAACTGGTTTAAGTGTCAACTGTCTAGTGTGTGGGCGGATTCGTGACCAGCCTTGTCCAATCCAAACCACATAACTGGATTTAACAACCGTATTCCATTGAATAAATTTCGAGATAATACATAGCCTGTAACTTTAACAGTGTTGCCAGGACGTACAATAAATGCCATGGCCAGTCTGTACCATGATCGAAGCTGGGATTACAACAGATGGCGGGGGCGGGGGAGTCAAGGATTCATTCATTACCTAGGTACGGTGACATTCCGTCTCGTGAGATATGCAGGGCGTCGCGGCTTGTAGGAGGATCCCACAGTTAGGGCCGTTCAGTACGTGACCGAAAGGGGAACCGCTTTGCGGCTCCGTCTGTAATACAGATGCAAGACGAATCAACTCATGACATTTAGTGAGCAAACGCTCCGGCTACACTAGGCCAATGTTGGTACAGTATCACACAGAACAAACATATGGATATCTTGGGACGGCACGGAAAGAGGAGAGCATTGACCATGGTAGCCATGTGTTCTCAGAAACTAATGCACTCAGGGCTGCAATGTGTGCCTGGATACATACAAGTAAGGTCAAGTAAGCAACTCCCTAGTCTAGCAGTAATTTAGAACCTCCAGCTTGAAGGATCAATGGGGGGTGGGTACCGGATACATACCAGATGTACATTGTTGCGGTCAAGGCCAAGGCCAAATCTGCTTCTTACCTAGTGAGTCTAGTAAGTGAAGCATAAGTCCAACTTTGAAAGATTTACTAGGCAACGAAGGTGGATGAGAATAGCTGGCTGTTGTAACGCAAAACATCGTGATACCAGAATATGTTTCCCCGCATTCTGAGGGCTTACCAGGTACATGGGTTAAGAGTGCTTACATCGATAGTATTCTCGAATAATCTGGGGTAAAGAAACCCTATCGAGGAGAGTGTTTGTTTTTGAAGAAATGGGCTGGTATAGAGGCGGAAAAGGCCGGCAGGGTGTGAAGTAGTGGGCTGTTCTTCACGTTTCGGAGTGTTCTAGAGTTGTGCCGGTGGTGCCACTTCCCGATATTGAGGTCAAAGGACTTCTGTGGGCTGTGATTAGGAGATAAAGCCACGGATATTATTGATATCAATATCATGATAACTTAATACTGTGCTCTGCAGAGATTTTGTGTGCTTGTACATTGGAAAATGCGTTTTGGATTCGACCCGTGGTTGGCGCTTGATGGACAGAGATAGTCAGGCAGATAGGTAGGTGCATTACAAGGCCAGGATTTCGTCAAACCTGTAACAAGCTACTCCGTACCTCGGAACAGTTTGACCTCGGTAGGATTGGCCTTGAGCTAGCAATGGCTGGTGACTTCTTTATGTTTTCAAGACGTTCAGATCTTCTTTCGGGAAACATGGGTATGACGAAAGGTCCGACAGCTCACTTCAGTTGAAGCTGAATTATACTGAGTCGAAATGCAACCTAGAGGGGGCAGAGTCGAATACCTATCCCGAGTCTTGATGCTTTTACAATTGCAGGTGTCTTTTTCACTAACGACACACCCTCGCAATGTCCCATATAATTGTCGTGGAACTCGCCTACCCGACCGGCCTTATTCACGCTAGAATCATCTTGAACGGCAGCTGCGGCTGCAAGTACCGCATGTACCTACCCACGAAAGTCGGGCGTTCACAGCACATCTCGGTACCTATTTTCCTTTTCTTTCACTTTCGGGGACCTAGTGTGATCCGAATTCAACCATGGAACGAGTCTTGGGAAACCCAGTGGGAACCGCTCCTGAGCTCACACTGTAAATTGTCTGGGCACATAGGCGCATCCATCTATATTGAGCTCGGCATCTGCAGTCAACAGGTGCCTGCCCATTGGACCTGACAAGACGTCAACCATGTGCTCTGCAACGTCTCGCACGCACTGTACCTTCCCTACCGTCATGATGCGCCTGCCCAGGTTGCCCAGACCAAAAGACTGGTACTGGGACGCCAAGGACACGCCCCCATTTCCAGACTGTACCTGCACCCGCACTTGGTGAGAGAAGGTAGGTCTCTTCATCTCATGGATCCATGGAACTTAACTTAGCTTAGGTATCTTAGTACCCAGCAATGCTAGCATCCATCAAAGAGACAGGCATGGATGGCACTGACCCTCCACTTCGACCCTGCCCTGGTCCTCCCCCAGGATTTCCACTTCTGTCTCCACACCTCAAGGACAAGACTCAACCCATTCCCATTTCCTCATTTCTACTAAATCTTGGTCTTTCCCACCCCAGGAATCCTGAATCTTATCTATTTTCCTCAATTTATCTTTCATCTTTACCATTGTATCTATCGCTTCCCCTTTTTGGGCTACCCTTTGTTCAATATATATCTCCACATCATCTCTTCTTCTCAGTCCAAGATACCCACACGTCTCTCTACCCAACTTTATACCACGATTTACTTAAACCCCACCAATCAGATCATCCACTCACAACATACCTGCATTCACTTAGTCTATCACCTAAATTGCTGTGATTCAAAGACCTCGGCTATTCAATATCTACCTGAGTACAAAATATCCGAACCATTCAAAAACTCCGATTTTCACGACATAATCGTGGACGACTCAGTTGGCGACAGAACATACGCAATACAACAAAATATAATAAATACATAAGGAACAAAGCAATCCTGGCAACCTACGGCCATCGCCTTTCTCTCGGCAATTCGGCCGCCTTTCTCACACAACTCCATAATAATACGACACGACCATTCACATATGACCACCAAAATGCCCGGAATTCTTCCCATGAAGGTCATCAAGGTGGGCACTAGCTCTCAGAGCCGGATTGCCCAAGCTTGTGATCGATGCAGAAGCAAAAAGATCCGCTGTGATGGAATACGCCCAACATGTTCCCAGTGCGCCAACGTCGGCTTTGAATGTCGAACAAGCGATAAACTCAGCCGTCGCGCATTCCCTCGTGGATATACCGAATCTTTGGAGGAACGCGTACGACAATTAGAAAGCGAACTCCGGGAGCTCAAGGATTTATTAGATGAGAAGGACGAGAAGATCGATATGCTTTCCAAGATCCACGGTAACCGATCAAGTCTTTCAATGCCCGTGAGCAGCCCTGCTGCCCCAGAACCCCGGAACGATGTCCAGTTTACAAAAGAGGACACATTTCGTGTTCAAGCCGCGCCATTACTACTCGGAGTCGAGAATTCCGACTCTTACTTTATGGGCGCATCCAGTGGTCGCATGTTTATAGGTAACTAACCATTATGATTCCCCAATCGATCTGAACTAACGTTTCCAACAGACGCCTTCAAGCGTAAAACCCAAGAAGCTGGAAAGCCCAGCACCGATTTCAACACGGAAGCATTCTTGCATGTCCAGGGCTGCAAGCCCCTTGGTCATAAGTCCCCTGAGCAGTCACTCGTAGCTCCTCCTCGCATCTTCTCCGACCGCTGCGTCAACGTTTACTTCCAAGAGTGGGCACCTCTCTTCCCTATCCTCCATAAACCCACATTCCTCCATGTCTACGAGGAGTTTGTTTCCGACCCAGAAAAGGTCAAGAGCGGACACAAGCTTGCACAGCTCTACCTTGTCTTCAGCATCGCTGGCCTCTCATCAGACAACCCCGATCTCTCCCAGCTTGTCGCCTGTGAGCAGCAATGGCAGGCCGCTCTTGAAGCCATTTCGATGGAGAACACCATGAACACCCTACAATGCCTCACTCTTGCTCTTCTCTACTGCACAATGCGCGCCGACTATAAGCGGCTTCAACACTACAAGGCCATTGCCGTTAGTCTCTCTCATCGCCTGGGCTTGCACCAGAGCCAGAAAAGATTCTCCTTCGGTGCTCTTACAATCGAGACTCGCAAGAAGGTCTTCTGGACTCTCTACACCCTCGACTGTTTCTCTGCTGCTACTCTTGGTCTTCCCAAGCTCCTTAAAGAGGACGAAATCCAGACCGAATACCCATGCGACACCGACGATGAGTATGTGACCGAGAAAGGTTTCCAACCTACTCTTCCCGGCGAGTACACTCGCTTGTCCAATGCACTGGCCCTGTTTCGTGCGACGCGCATTCTTGCCAAGGTACTAGAGAAGAACTACCCCGCCTCAAGCTCCTACGAGATATCTCTTCAACAGATGGCTTCTCTTGAGAGTGAGCTGGATGCTTGGTACCATCAGCTGCCTTCTCATCTGAGACTCAACTTTGTTCAAGACAAACCGTCAACAGATGTGATTGGCAGCCGCTCGCCTCTATTAGCTCTGGCTTATTACTACATCCGCATACTCATCTATCGTCCTGCTGTTGGCTCAAGTCTGGGTTCCAAGGCGGCGTCGGCATTGATGTCAATCGGATCATCGAGCAAGCACATTGTTCAGATTATCCAGCTCCTTGAAGAGCGTGGCATGACTTTCTCATTCTGCCTGAACAAGACTGATCTACTGGTGATCTGCGGCATGACGTTACTCTACCACTCAATTGGTCTCAAGCAAGACAGTAAGATAATGCGCGATGACGAACGCTTGGTAAATTCTGTGATCCACATCTTGGAGAAGTCGGATGCCTCTGGGTCGTTCGACTTCAAGCGTGTGGCCAGCATGCTTGTCACTGTTGACGAATCCGCTGTCTCGCCAATGCACACTTCACGTGAGGTGTCTGCGCCAATTTTTAACCGAGGCTCGCCACCAACCGGAGCCATCTCGAAGTCCAAGAAGAAGAGAAGCACAGCCTATCCTTTCGGTCAGCTTTCGGCCGCTGCATCCAGTGAGAGCAACCTCATCGACCACCAGGAGAGGATGCGCCGCATGACGATGCCATGTGAAACTGAGTCTCGACCTGATATTTACCGTGCTCGGGCTCGTCAGTCTTTTGACAACCTCCATACCGAGGCTCATGTGGCTCGACGAGGTCATCGTATGTCGGCATCCCCCAGACCTGAGCGCGAGGCTTCTCCTCTGTCTCGCAACCTTGACTTCATGCCCTTCGCCCACCCCTCGCAGTCGCCGCAACCGCTCTCACCCCACCAGAACCGTATGCACCCTCATTCTGGAGCGACACCTCAGACCAACCACATGGTTGTGAATTCTCCTATGGCTGCTGCGAAAATGAATGGAGTCTCGACGACTGAATGGGAGACCCTTCTAGGATCAATGGATGGCGGCATGAACAATGTTTATGATGCCATCTACGGCGGGCAGGGACTTGTCAATGAGAGTGCGATTGCTGTAAGTAACTGCGGCGACTGGCCTCCTGACAATTGGGACCTTGGCGGCTTCAACATCACCGAGTTTGGAAACAACCCACAACCTCCTCAGAGTGTCCTCAGCATGAGCGATGAAAGCCTTAGCTCGGGTGAGGAGGTTGGCCCTTCGGAGCTTGGATTGAGCGTTGACAGTGTCGACTACCGCAACCACATGGTGGCCCAGCAGCACGGCCACGAGGGATATGTGATTTCTGACCGGATGGACACGTTTCCTATTTAGTAATGGCGTTAAAAAGAATATGATACCTTGGGTTGGTGGTGTTCTTAGATTGGGCGTTTAGGTACCTGGTTGACTTGATAGCGTTGGCTTCGATTTATGAAACTTGAAACGATTCTATGATCTTTGGGAGACAGCTGGGGCTTTCCGGGGGGTCTCTGTTATTATTAGTTTGGATTAACGGTTTAAATATTTATCAATTTCACTTCAACATCGGGAACATGAATTTGTCAGGCATTGTCCATCATTGACTCCCATTCTCGTCGGTTAACAGTAAATACGGAACTCAAGGACAGACTTACAATACGGCGAAGGCTAGTGTATCTAGTTGCAAACTTGTATATTACATATTACAAGAACGGTTATCGGCCCTTGTCAGATCCACTGCCTCGGCATCTTTCAACAGAGACCGAGTTTCTGGAACAGAGCTACATTGTGCCGCAATATTGCATTTCAACTATGCACAACCTGATAACATGTGGCCAAGGAAAGCTTGACTCAACTGCTAGATCTATAAGCGGTGTTAAAATTGCACTCGTAAATTACCTACCTACCTACCTACCTAAGAAGGCACCCGTGGTAAATGAGGCTAGTGAACGTGAAGTGTGGCCGTGCATGTATTTGCTTGGAATGACGTCTCCAACTACAGCCGCCTGCTGCGTGGTCTTAGACCCTGTACTGTACCTAAGTAGGTACATACTAACGTAGATCTCCTGCCTTTCCCTTCTGGCGGTGGATCTGATTAATGGGGAAGGGTCCATTAACCATGACACATGGCAGGGCAAGAGTGTCCATGTCTATGTCTTGCAGCTTCTAGGACCGATGAATGTGGTATTCCTCAATAACAAGAGGTGTTTTCATCGGTTCGCTTGGTCAATCCATCACTGTGGACGTTATCACGGGAGGAGAGTTGAAGCAGTTACCCCAATTCCCTCACCAAAGAGCCTTCATCAATCTTCACGATCAACAACTACAATGGCGGCGGAAAGACAAGTTCTTGTTAACAAGGATACTCAGTCAGCGGCTGTCCCTCAAGGTGAGCAAAACAAAGTAAACTTCTGCAGCCCGCAACACCACTAAATAAAATCCGTACCACAGCACCATGGGCCGTTGCACGTCCATCACTCAGGGATCCCTCCCGCCGATTTCCACAGGCGATTGCTCATCGCGGCGCAAAAGTCGACTGGCCAGAAAATACAATGGCTGCGTTCCGAGGTGCAGTTGCAGCCGGGGCCCACGCTATAGAGACAGATGTGCATCTCTCTTCTGATGGTATAGCCGTTATATCACACGTAAGTCGAGACTCAGTACCCATTGGTTGCTACAAGATGCCAATCTACCCTTGTCTCGTTCGGCTATCCTGAGCTCATCTGATGTGTAAGTAGGATCCATCACTGAAGCGTTGCTTCGGGGTAGACGCACGTATTTCAGAATGCTCATGGGAGTATCTCAGTACTATACGTACAGTAGCCGAGCCCCATGAGCCCATGCCGCGGCTTAAAGACTTCCTTGAATGGTTGACCGAGCCCGAGTTAGAAAAGATCTGGGTTGTTCTGGATATCAAGGTATCATGATCAACACCAGCATGCCCTACGAAACAGAAGCTGATCCAAGTTTTTCTCAGCTCAATGATAACCCTGCAGATTTAATGACCGCAATTGCAAGAGCGTTGGATAACGTCCAGGGGCCGGTGTCATGGGATCAGCGTATTGTAATTGGATGTTGGAACGTGAGTTGCTTCTCTACGCTTACACCCTCAAGCTACAATATCTTCATCCATGAGTCTGTTCTGGCTTGCAGCTGACATGATCCAATAGGCTTCATTCCTGCAGGCCGCACGTAGTCAACTCCCGACCTATCCTCTAGCTCATATCAGCGCCTCTCTCCTGTACTCACATCATTTCCTGAAAATCCCGAACCTCGGGTTCAATCTCAACCAGAATACCCTCGTTGGTCCCTCGGGCAAACTCTTCTTACGAGAGCTCCAGCGAACCGACAAGCTTCTCATGACATGGACCGTCAACCAACCTCGTCGTATGGAATGGTGCATCCGTCAGAATCTAGGTCACCCAAGGCTTCCTAACAGGAACGTACAAGGACCTCCACTCATCGACGGTGTGATCACTGATGATCCACGTTTGTACCTCGAGGTATGCCAGAGGTTTGAGGATGAAATGGATGGCAAGCTCGTCAGATCAGACCTGGCATTGGCTCAAAAGGTCAGAAATAAGGCCGAGACCGTCGCCTTTGTGCTAGTCACCCAAGCATTGATGATCGTCTACCATGTTGTGAGGAGAATGCAGGGCAAGTTTGATTTTCTTAAAGACCGTCGGACACTGGACAAGCGGTAGACAGAGGACGTTGTGTGCAATTGACTTGGCGAGATGAACGTGATTAGAGACATACGCAGCTTTTGAGGATGGGCCTGATGCCAAACGATGGAACATTTGGACGAATCCTTAACAGGACACATTAAGGACACTATCTAAGCTTCCAAAGGTATAGTCGCAGGGAACTGGGAATAGAAACGGGGTATGATAGAGCACTACTCCAGTTGAGCTTGAGCTTCCTTGCCGTAGTAATACACCAGAGCAGGCACTACTCACGGACTCTTGGTTTCTCTGTCAAAATTAAAATAGTTTATTTGTCCGGTAGTAGCACATGTCTAGTTACCAACTCCAGGTGAGTTTTCGTGGAGGTTGAGATGCAATCCGTCCTGCCTTTCCTTTTTGCTTTAGCCCGCCGCCAAAGAAATCAATAAATATACAACCGAAAATCGCTTCTTATCATGCTTCTGTGTCTAACCCTTCTCTGTTTCCTCAAATTTCAACATCAATATCCAGGTCCAGTGACCCAATTACGTCGTCGTCCATCAGAGGTTTGTGGATTGTCGGAACACCCTTCTCTTTATGCTTCTCTTCTTGCAACTTCACCAGATGGGGTAGTAACTGAGACCTATCCGCCGGCTTTGATGTGCTGTTTCCAGGAGTACTGGCCCCGCTACCATTTGCTGGCTTTTGTTCCACCTTTTCATTAGCATCGTGAACAAACTTGGCCTTGGTCCGTAGTCGCCTCGACATGTCGCCTTGATATGTCTCGCCGCGCTTAAGAGCTGCCTCGATCTCTTTCGACTTGGCTTTCTCCTTCAACTGGGCCTTCCGTACTGCCTCCGCGTTCAAACGCCGATTCTCACGGTTACGCTCAGCCAGCCGGTCTTGTTCGCTTTGTACCTTGGGCTCTTCCGAATGCTTTGATGACCCCAAGCTCGTCCTAAACGCCAAACGCTGCGAGCCGAGGTTGTCAAGTTCCTCTTGTAACTCTTCGGCTCTGTCATCGTCACCACGTTGTCTTGCTTCGTCGAGTAATTTGGCAATACGCTCTCTCTCGGCTGGGTCAAACCGACGTTTCAAATCACTAATTCGAGCCAGTCGGGCTTTGATCTCTTCGGAAGTCCACGAGTGATTGATCAGTCTGTTAATGTCATCGACTTTATCAGTCAAATAGGCTTTGGTTGGAAGAGTCGCGCCCTCATTATGGCATGTGACCTTGTACCGGTTGAGTTCACTCTGTTGGGCGAGTCAGTATTATATAACTTGGTTAACAGATTCATGCCAAGCATACATCTGTGAACTTTCCACTCGAGGCGGCGATGAAAGGAAACTCTTTGATTGCCTTTCCATGTGCCGCCTTTACGTACTGATCGGTAACGAGCACACCTTGGGGTCCTTGAATGGCATACGGTCGGCTCGTTGAGAAGCCTGCGAACGACGTCAGTGTCATCCATGGCATCATCCTCATCGTCTCTTACCTTTGATCACAGCCATGCGATACTGCTCTATGCCTGTCTCAGGGTGTGGCCCTAGAGCAATGCGAATATAACATCCGATGATGCCTTGCTCGAACCCAGGGTGGAAGCAGACTTGGGCAAATTCATTTCGTCCCAGTCGAACACGGTCATAGTCACGCAGCTCAGCTGGTGGCTGATCGCGTACCTCATCAACGTCGGGGGTAGGTGAACGTCCACGGTTATAGTCATCGTCACTATCTTCAGCGCCGGAATCACCTCGGCGCGATGAGTAATTGTCTTTTCGTTTCTCAAGATCCTCTCGTCGGCGTGCCTTTTCCGCCTTGGCTTGACGCAGCGAATCCATTGCGGTTTCTCTCTTCGTCTCAGTGCGCGGTCGTGATGCTTTTCGATCGCCATCTTCCAACTCGGCAGTTCCGGCGCTGCGCTTCTTCTTAACCTGTTTGCGCTCTTCATTCTCCATGTTGCTAACCATTTGACGAAGTAGACGGTTCTGACGCTGGCGCTCAATCTCGGTCATTCGATCAGCAATGATCTGCTCGCGCTCGAGTTCTGGTAGAGCCATAATCTCTGCCTTCTCTTTCTGACTCTTGTATCGACCGTCGACTGGGTAGTTTTCATCGTCGTCATCCGCAGCGGCAGCTCGTCCTCGTGATGGCTCAGCGTCAGAATCGGATTCATCCATAGGAGCGGACTCGAGAGAGTTTGGCGTTCCGGGAGCAGAAGACCTAAACCAGAATAGGTCAGCAAAGGACGGGTGAACGGTAGAGAACAGGATGACTGGGAAGCAGGAGGAAAGCTGAGCAATCTCTCCGGGACCCAAGCTCAACCTGTGCACTGCCTAACGAAGAAGTTGACTTACGCCTCGCCTTCCTCCTCGGAATCATCACCACCTCCTCGACGCGCCTTACTTCCGGATTCCCTCTTAGAGCCGCCCCTCTTTACTGGTGGCGGCGACGCTGGTCCCCGTCTGCTTCCGTTGTCAGAACCCTCATCGTCTGAGGATCTACCCGCAAGATCGAGAAGGTCATCTTCAACGTCAGACATGGCGAGTACTGTCGTAGGTCAATGGGAACCTGAAGCGCAATAGTTCAGGGGATAGCAATCGTGTAATTAGACACAGTCGCGTAATACGCGTGTCTGGATGAAAGAGCAGGAATTTCGGGGATGAAAGGGGTCCAAAAAGATACGCAAACGTACGCGCGGAGTATTAAAGCGATGAGAAAGACAATTGTTGATGGTAGAGAACAAGAAGCTGTTTGTGCCAAAAGTAAAAGAGCTGAAGCTTGCTCTTTCTCAACCTGTTCTGGAATCGAAGTTCCTGGGCAAGTCTTATTGGTCAGAGGGTATGTCATGTCGTCGCACGTGTGTGGCTGGTGCACGGTACGGAGAAGGCTTTAATCCGGCTCAGAGTCGCTATATTCAATGAGATATTCGGCGCCGTCATAGTTTGTCGTTCGATTCAAGGTCCGCTATTAATGGGCAACGAAGAAGCAGTTTCAGATAGCAATTACAAGCATGGCCTCATCTAGGGCTCTGATGAGACCTTTGTGCTCTCTTAGAGCACGCTCTACACCAACACTTTGCAGGCCATGCATTCGTACTATTGCGTCGACAGCAAATGCTCAAGCCGTTGTATCAAACGAGTCTTCCAAAACTCCTAAAAATCTTAAACCACTCACACAAGAGCAACGTGACTATCTCGACTCTGCTGTAGGCTTTACAAATTTATCCTGAGTCAGTTGACGACTAACATGCTACTAGCTTCGTGTCAACCAGGCTGGCGAGCTTGCTGCCGTTCTCATCTATGCCGCTCAGTCTCCCATCCTTGTCCGCTCAAAGCCGCACCTCCGCAAGCTTATGACGCATATGTACGACCAAGAAGACGGTCACTTCAAAACGTTCAACAGTCTCATCCACAAACACCGTATCCGACCTACTGCCATGTACCCCCTGTGGTCCGTTATGGCTACCGGTCTAGGTTGGTCAACCGCTATGATGGGTTACGAGGCTGCTATGGCTTGCACGGAGGCTGTTGAAACCGAGATTGGTGGTCACTACAACGAACAGATCCGGACCCTTTTGGAGATGGTTACGCAGTGGGAGGCCGAAGGCTATGAGGTTGGCGAGGAATTGTCGAACCTTGTCAAAACCCTTCGAGTGATTCGAGACGAGGAACTGGAGCATCTAGATCACGCTGTTGAGCATGATGCACAAAAGGCGGAGCCACATTGGCTTCTTACCGGCGTCATCCGGGCCGGCTGTCGGGGTGCTATCTGGGTCAGTGAAAGAGTATAGATTAAGACTGCTTGCATTAAAATTGTAATATAGACGTATGGGTGGCTCTTGTTATGGAACGTGTATATATAGGACTAGCGGATAGAAGGAAACCCCGTGTGCCAGAAGATGACCGTGCCCGTCGGATGCTTTCCTTACGATAATAATTAAAACACCTAATCAACTCCATGCAATGCTATAGTGCACTAGTATGTCGAAAACACCACTCAAATAATATAGTGTCAGGGGCAGTCAAGTTTAGTTGCTGTGACTTGTTAGCATCGTTGGCAACAATGGTTACAGGGGTAGACTTACTAGATAGCCAGGGGTGCAACGCCATCGACTTGGTAGCCCCAATTTCCATTCTGCTCCTCAGTGAGGAGCCAGTCGTACGGGAACTGAACGATGTTTCCCTGTACCATGTTGAGAAGTTCCTCGGCTTGTCCCCGGTTGGGCATATCGTCTATACTGAAACCGCGTCGACTGTTCTTAGTGGTTGCGCGGCGCCTGCGCTTCACTGAACCGAATTGGCCGGGTAGAGGAGCGTTGGTGTCCCTTGAAGATGGCTTTTCGAGAGTGGAGAAAGTGGTTCGCCTCTCTCGATCCTTGGTGCCTGCTTCAGGCTCTAGGAACCTTCCGTTGCTGCCTCCGTCAAAAGCCGGGAATGGGGTGTCTCCAGGTGAATATACAGGAGACGGCGCCTCAACGTGGTGCTGAGCATCAACAGCACTTTCGGTATCTAGTCCAGTGTTAGGTCGTGATGAGAGAGCTTCGCCATCTTTCATTGTCTTCTTCTCACCAAGACCACCATGACCCTCATCAGGAATAACAATTTTAATCCTATCCTCTTCATGGTGCCCGCCAAGAGAAATTTTCTCGGTCATCTTTCCCAATGCCTTCTCCGCCTCTGTCTCGGCGGCCTTAGCCATCACCTCGGGTCCTGGTGCGCCAACGCCTGCCCCGCCAGCTGTGGAATTGCGGTGTCTCGACGAAGGAGGGAACTCGGAGTCTTCACCTCTGGATTGGCCGGGTTCCATGCTCTTGCGGAACCTGTCCCCATATGCAGTATACGCGTTATACTCGGCCCAGGTACTGACCTCCGAGTCAGGCATGCAGCGAAACACCCGGCGATAAAGCTTGGTGTTGTTCTGCGCAGCACGATTCCAGATCTCATCGAAGAAGTTGGGGTTCACCGGATCGATCATGCAGTTTTTGTCGATATGTGCCAGTTGAATATCAGCGGCCATAGGGTGAAATGCACCATTGATCGGCTTTCCTGTCTCAGGATCGATGTGCAACGGAGGGCCGCCGATATCAGTATCGTCACTGATCGGTAAAGAAGGTAGCTGCGCAGGACGAGGGAGGCCAAGTTGATCTGTGGTACGGCGGTTCAAGGCAGGCATGGGTGGGAGGCCGTCGTTGTGGTTTCCAGGGTCGAGATATCTATTATCAGGCTGGGGGACATGCGGCTGGGCTTCCGCGGGTGACTGCAGCGTGCCCTTGCCTTCGTTGCTGATATTGTTAACGAGGACTTCCCTGCCATTGATGATAACAGAGTCGCGGCCAGCATCAAGGCCGGACTTCTCAGCACTCTTCCAACGATCAGGACCATAGCCAGTCACATCCAACTCATGCTTTACTTTGCTCTCTGACCCATTTATGGCTGTGCTTTCCGCTTCTGCATTGCTACCGTGGCTGCTGCTGCTGCTGCTGCTGCTGCTCTCTTCAATTTCAACGGCAGCATCGAGGTCGTGATTGATGCTGGGAATGCGCGGGGGTTCAGGGCGCTTAACAGATAGTCTTGAGGGGTCAGATGGGCCATTGTCTTCCTCTTCGTAGATCTCCTCCATCTCCTTTTCAAAATCTTGGCGGTCGAGCTCTTCCTGGCGTTCTTCCTCCAGGATTTCATCGACATCCAGACCCAGGTGCTCTCGCATTAATCGAAGACGGAGTGTATGGGCGAAACGGCCAACCTGGTAAGGTTTTCCAGCCATGGTCGAGTTGATCATGTCAGTGTCCCGAACAATCGCAGCACACTCAGAATCGCGACTACCAAGCATTGATCGCTCATTGATATTGGCAGAGCCGATAAGAGCCACTCGATCATCAACAATGATTGTTTTGGCATGAATGTAGAGCTGCTCAGTGACAAGGACATCATTGCTCATAATACCCCACTGGCGAAGCGAGTAGAAACTGATATAGTCCTCGGGCTCAATATCAGCGGCTCTGAGCCGACCAAAGATGGACTGCTCGCCTCTACAGATGCTTGCATACTGGCACATGAGGATCAGACGCACACTCGTACCCTCCTGTTCATCAACTGTATTCTGGAAGCCAGGCATTAGAGGGATGACAATGGCACAACGCCAGTCTTCGTCGTTCTCGTGGGCCCGGATGATACGTTCAACTAGAGCGTCTCCAATACGGTTCACAATTCGGGTGTTGTATGCTTCAGTGCTTGTTATGAAGAATTGATTCTCCATGTAGACGAAGTGATCCGACTCCTCAATCATCTTGATATATGCGTTCTGGATACTGTGTTCGGTCTGTTCGATGCCCAGAGACCATGTGGAAGCAGATCGCAAGATCTGAACTTCGCACGTTCCAGTAAGCCCAAGCTCTTTCAGCTCGTCTATGTTAGCGTCCGGGGGAGGAAGTAGATAAGGCAAGGGTCGAGTGGGCTTGCGTCCTCGGCGCAAATAATTCCAACGTTGAACAAAGTGGCGAGTCAAGTCTCTTGCAGGCTGACCAACGACTTGCATGGCTACATCGTGCCAAGGCATTCGGGGTACTTTAGTTCGATCATACATCTCTTCGTATGGCTCATTGAGCCTGAAGAAGTCCTGTACACGAGGGTTCGAGTAATCTTTACCAGGGAACAGTTGACAGTGCTCTGCATCTTTGGGCGTCTCAGACATCTCAAAACCAGTTGGTTTATCGTCAACGATTGGATGCTGAGGGCAGTCCCAACGTCCAAAGCACAGGTCAATACCTCCTACAAAGGCTACATCGTGATCCACAATGCAAATCTTCTCATGATGAGCGAAGAAGAATTGGTTCTTCTTGAACTGGTTAGGAGATCTTTGAACGAAGATATTAGGGTGGAGGTTCAACAAGGAGAACTTGGTGTACTCCGAATCGATTGGAATGGCGGCCTCGACGTTTCGGTAAACAATAACAAAGACCTTGACACCCTCCCTGGCCTTCTTCTGCAAAAGTCGATCTAGGCGCCACTTTTGGCTAATGGCTGCCGGTCTTCGCATGTACAGTTCAGGGCTTAGCCACCAATCATGAATGTAGATGACATCGCGAGCCATGTTGATAGCTCTGGAGACATTCCACATGTAGTCGCGACCGTCGACGAGCCATTGAGCAAACACGTTGGTTCGCACCGGAGCGAAGCTATCAAAGCGCTTTTCCTGGTACCAAGGTGTCTGCTTAAGCATTTGACTGATCGAATCTTCAAACTGTTTCATGACGGACTGGTTGCGAGAGAAGAGGCGGATCTTGCGTTCAGACGAGCGCAGAGTCATGGTGTGGTGCTTATCAGGGGGTGCCTCCACAGTCAAGTCGATTTCAGCTTTCTTCTCATTGGAATTAATCGCCTTAACCTTGCTTCTCTTCGAAGAAATGCTGAACTTTGAGTCTACTAGATAGACATCGAAAATGTTCATATTCTCGGGAGATTCTACACACACAATGTAGCTTTGTCGCACGAGGAACCATTTTCGGCTACGTCGAGAAACAACCTTGGCTGGCGTCAATGCACGGCGGAAGTCGAGACCCTTTGAGGGTTGAATATGAAGGTAACATTCCTTTCCGTGATAGCTGCCCTCGGCAGCAAGTCGAACGCCAAGGGCAGAAAGTTCGAGGAAGCGGCAAAGTCGATTGCTATCAGCTCTGAACATGAGCCATCTTATCATCTCAGAGAGATACTTCTCCAAAATACGTCGCTGTTTCTCAACGTAACGCTGTCTCCGCGTTGCCATGTCCATAGCAGGCATTCCCGGGCCCTCGGTGTTGGACATTTCACCAGGATCAGTAATGCCTGTTGATCTGCGTCTTGGGCCCATGCCCAAGAAATTACGGGACTTTCTTCGCGGAATGCCGTTGAGTGTTTCGGGGTCGCTGAAGACACCATTGCCTGCCGCCTCGGCAGCAGTGCCTTCGCCAGCTGTTTCATCTCCACGAATACTGGCTTGGTCTTCGTCGTCGCTCTCCTCGCCCTTCTTTCGAGCACCACGAAGATAAGGGAAGGCTGAGTAGGGAAACTTTGGCTGTTTCGGTCGGCCACCCAAATCCATACGTCCAGGCATGTACTTTTCGTTGTTGATAGCAAACTTGTACCGCAAATGCAAATTGTAGATATCCCTTAGCGTTCGGCTGATGGTCCAGCTCATTCTGCTAGGTCCACTTCCGTATTCAAGTTCGATGGTGAAAAGCCAATGGCGATCTTTATCATCATCCTCCATGGGAGAGCTGTCCTTGATACGAAGCTTGAGCTGTTCAAGAAGAACCGGGATTCTCTTGTTTCCGTGTTCATCCCTCTGAATCATGCTGGCGAGCATGAGCACAGCAGGAGCACCAGCTCGTAGCTCGGCCATTAACTCGGCTGACTTGTAGTAGTCAAAACGGTCTTCCTTCTTCTGCCTCAGTAGTTTGAGTGTGTTTTTGACCTGCTTCCATTTTTGAGCGCCAAAGGTGGACGCTCGCTCAGATGTGAAGAAGGGTCGCCGGGGGGTCATGGCATCACCGTCAGAAACACCACCACCACCAAATACAGTGATCCGACGAACATGGCCTGCTCGTCTTCCAACAGCGCCAGGGCTTTCGACCTCATCGGCCTCCTCACCAGGAGGCCGCATGGCGGATGTCATCCAGGAGTTTCCCCGGCGGAAGGACATTCCCAAGCGATCTCGACCTTCACCCTCTGAGACGCCATATTCATGGGCTGCATCAGGCATGCTTGCACGTCGCTTTACCAATTGGTCGAAGGTATCTAGTACATCTGTATCGGCTGCAAATCGCCTTGGAGTTCCTGGGTTTGAAGCGTTTGTTTTCTTCGTGCGACGCATCATCCTCTTCTGCTTCTTCTTTTTCTGCTTCCCGTCTTCGGGGTTGCCTTCATCGGCAGTCTCCTCCGCATCAGCGTCAGCGTCCGTGTCTTCCTCTGTCAAAGTCCCTGGGATACCACGGTTCGGTCGTGTTGGAGAATTGAGATTCGACTGAATACACTGACTGGAGGGACCAGCAACAGTCGGCGATTTTGGGGTTGGTAAGCCACTGCTGTTGGTGAGTGCCTTGAGTTTGGACATCAAAGAAGTCCCGCGAGATTTGCCTGGAGTGTCCGGTTCTTCCCATGAGTTGCCCCTGGTAAATGTAGGGGGGGTGTCGAGGCCGTCAGCACCGGTGAGCTGTATGCTTGGTCTGGAAAGTGCCTGGGTATGATCTTGTCCATCAGGATCAGTTGCAAGGCCAAAATCTCGATCGTTTATGCCATGATCTTTGAGCGACTTGGTTGAAGCTGGGGCAGACTTGGGTATAGCCGACGAAGGTGCCGAATCGTGCCCATGTTTTAAGATATTTAATGTTTGATTTGTTTCTGTAGTAGAATCAAGGGCGTCCGGCGAACCTGAGACTTTGACATCTATAGAAGGCACGAGAGTATCGGGGTTTGCTCTGGACGTAGGAGCGGGAGCGAGTTGAAATTTTGAGCTCGACGGAGATGCCGTTCGAGGAGTGAGGTCCATAGGAGAGACATTCTCGTCTCGTCGGTGTTGTGTCATGACGGTTCGTCGCGATCGAGTCGGATGGTTTGGCAGTTAGTGTGGTGATAGTCAGCTATCTAGACTAGTTGAAGACAACAAGCAAGCTGAAAGATATTAATATTTGATCGATTGTCGCAGCCACTGCAAACATGCTGAAAAGGAAACCAGAATTAATTTGATTCTGTTGAATACAGGTTTTATCGGCGATTTGTTGTACTTGACAGAAGCGGACGGTTGATAAAAGGGGGTTCGTTCTTTCCAAGCGTCGCACGTACGTAGGTAGGTTGGCTGGTCGCGCTGTGAAAGGTGGTGACGAACTAGAACAAGCGGTCGATAGGTTGTATGGTCAAAAGGTGAAGGACGACGGGCCAAGATTATTCTAGAGACGTATCTGCGGTGGTTGCAAAAACCAGTTTACAACAACTTGGTCGTCACGAGACCAGTGATTGGCAGTATGTTAGGGGCCAGGATCGAAGGGGAATTTAGAATCCCTTGCTTCATAAATATTGTCGAGATGAGATCCCGAAATTTTGGGGATAGTGCCAAAGTCACACCCTTGTCACGTCAGTCACGTATTAGACGATCGGACCGGGTTACTTGTTTGTCGAATTTGGGAATGGAGAAAGGACAGGATCCATCATGCAGGCTCCATGGGCTGACTCGAAGTGGCATGGCGGGGTTTGTAGGGGATAGTTCATCAACACTCCAGACGCTACGTTTCCATAGAAGCTCCCTGAAAATCCTCTCTAGGACCCTAGACTGGCTAGGGTGGGGGGCCTGAAACGACTCGGTCCAGCGCCCGCAGCGCCTTCCGCGTATCTCGACATTTTTATCCGTACGTTCTTCTGATCCATCTCGTACAGATGCGTTTCAGTAAGAAATAGGGATCGACATTGTTGAAGATGACTACTGCGCAAGGCGAGTTATTGCGTGACTTAAAATGCTATAACATCCGAGTGTCTCCATCATTTTGCATTGTCTAATTGCGACCCTTTCTATCATGGAAAGATTACGTTGTCTGACTGATCCTGCAGCTGGTAGGTCGGGTACTATGCTTGTAGGCTCTACTTAGTAATAAATGCTTCATTTTGGTTCAGGAGGAGGGAAATTACCTGCGGATGTTGATGAATTACCTGCCACAGTGGCGGCGTGTCCGAGCTCACCCCTCACTCGAGCAAGCCCACATACCAATTTCTTTGACTTTGAATTTCCTTGCAACTATCAGAGCAGGCTACTAATATCCTCTTGTTAATCGATTGCAATAGGTGACAAAACGATTGTCGTAAGACTGCCTATAGTACTTACCTCAGCAAGATAGGTACTGAGTTAGTAGCTTATGAATTAGTGTGTTCCCTCCATATAAACACTCTGATGCGTCGCTCTTATGACATCAAAGTTGATATCATCCCGATTAACGTCACGTCGTAAGTCGACAGCAAAAAGTATTCTTTGGCATCTGTTACTCTAGGCTCTAAGAGCTTCGTTTGAGCAAGAGATAGCTAATAGTGTATTCTCCAACCCACTTACGTATTGACCTATCAGGTACCCTTACCTTATACTCTTAGCCTTAGCTTTTGCCACTATACATTTTATAGCTATTCAAAATATAGTTCTTTATATAAAAAAATGTAACCTATTAGTAATATAAAATTACTAGGGTATGTATTTACGTTAACATTTATTATACTTGCAACCTATAATAAGAGACGGCCTATAATGTCCGGGCACTCTATAATATATAACATGTTTGATATCGCGATAAAACTTGCAGAGCTACACGGATACTAGTAGCGTGTGACGAAACCAAGTTCTATTCACAACTGCACTCTACTATGTGTTACGCCATGAGCTCCCTCATACAAGTACACGATGACCAATGCTCAACGAGCACTTGTCAGCGTGGGGAATATAAAGCTGGAAGTGAGCTGCAATTCATTCGACTGGGGCGATTCGACAACCAAGGCTCTGGAGATGTTCGAATACCTTTCCATTGTTATGTTACGATTTTAAAGATCTGCCTGTCCATCCGAAGCGTCGTCTGTAACAGCTCCAGCCCCGTTTGTTTGATTCAAGACGCAAGCGCTGATGTAAAGTGGGAATAAAAACAGACCGACCCCTTCCCATCTCAACCGATGCCAGATTGTTAATTGACACATTCTCCTCCTTTTGTTTCCGCATCCGCAAAGTTTTGCTCCCACAGAGCTCTCGTCCCAATTTGAGGGAAGTCTGTTCGACATCTTGAGCTTGATCCGCGGCCCCTGTTAGACTCAAAACCACCCTAGACCTCCAGGGTATATCGGAGAATCGTCCGCACAATGTAGACAGTTCTAATTATTGTCGGTGCAGCTATCTTGTACGCCGTGTATAAGTATGCTTCTGGACTGCGGGGCAATATTGAAGCGGCAAAAAAGAGCGGATTGCTTTATATTGTTGCCCGTACATCTCCCATCCCCTATCTTCATCCAATATTCCAAAGCTTACACACAACCCAACAGCTTGCTCACCAATCTTCGTCCCATGGATATTGGCCCATAAAGGACTGTCCCGATAATTAAACTGCTCCCCAGACCATATGGGAAGAATGGCTAGAGTATGTATGGTCACTCTATAACCGAGCTGTACTAACGTTGCCGATTATAGAGTTTTGACGCCTGGATTCTCATATAACACACGCCATGACGCCTTTGCGCGCCATGGAGACATGTTTATCGTAGTCTCTCCAAACATGCTCTTCATGATGACCTGCAATGCTGAGGCTATTCGCCAAATTACGTGCCGGAGAGAGCACTTCCCCAAATACGTCGAATCATACGAGATCTTGCGAGTGTTTGGAGACAACGTCCTGACTTCAGAAGGCGCCATCTGGCGAAACCATAGAAAGGTGACCTCGGCAACATTCAATGAAAGGAACGTCGCTCTTGTCTTTCAAGAAGCTAAGCTATCCACTAGGCACAGGGTTTGGTCAATATGTGGATGGGACCAGGTGGCGAAGACAGTGGTACTATCAACACACTCGATCAGGACACGATGAGGCTAGCTCTCAACATTATTGCTTATATCGGGTTTGGGCTCAAATTACTGTGGCCCGGAGAGTCTCTACCAGCGAAGGCCAACCCAAAGATGGCAAAGTATGGCTCGCCAGAGGCCACTACAGGACACAAGATGAGTTTCGTGGTCACAATTGCAACTGATTTGGAGTGCATCCTACTCATTTTGCTTGTTCCAGGATGGATATTGAGTAAGCTCAACATAGAGAGGGACTGCTGAAGCGCTAGGCTAACAACGCTACAGGAACAATGCCTTTCAAGAAGACACAGCTTGCAGCAGATTCCCATAATGAGTTTAGCAAGTATATGCACGAGTTGATGGACGAGAAGATCGAGGAAGCTCGAAAAGGCGAGCATGTCGACGGCATGGACCTGATGGGCCAGCTGGTAAGATCCAGTTACGCGAACCGTACAGGCGAAGGCCAGCAGGGAATGCAGTTCAAGAAAGGTGCATTGTCACGAGACGAAATTCAAGGGAATGCCTTCATCATGCTCGTCGCCGGACATGAGACCACCGCTGGGGCGTTGCACTTCATCCTGCTAGAGCTGGCGAACAATTCAGCATCGCAGCGAAGACTGCAAAGGGATATCGACGAGATCTTCGGAGGGAAAGAACCAAGCTCGTGGGATTATGACACTCTGATCAACCCGATGATGGCTAGCATGCTCGGCGCCTGCATGAACGAGACTCTCAGAATGACGACTGCCGTCGTGGAAATACACATGAAAAGGAAAGATGAAAGAAGCAAGGGCTTATATAGCCCAGCTAGACTTCCAGAAGGTTCCTTAGTTTAGCTGGTGCCTTACCTAAAGGCAGCTTGCCTTTAAGGAAATACAACAAACATCTAAATAACTAACAAGCTAGGATAGGCAGCAGGTCTGTCTAACAAATATCAAAGAAAGTGCCCCCAAAACAAGAGCAGGTCATCACTATTGACGGAAACAGCTACTTGATCCCAGAGGGTACAATCATCTCCTTGGTAGCGGTATCGATTCATCGAAACCCATGATACTGGCCTAGGAGACCAAGTCAGATCCATACTGGCGAAGACGACATCAATGACTGGGTACCTGAGAGATGGTACCGATCCAATGAGACTCTTGCAAAGCCGACAGAGTCGGATGCTACTCTTCCTAAGAACGAGAATTTTGGTGGATACAAGGGACCTGATACAAGCTCGCAGCTCTTTCGGCCAGAAAGGGGCTCATATATCCCCTTCAGCGACGGACCCAGATCATGTCTCGGCCGCCGAATTGCTCAAGTGGAAATAATCGCCGCGCTTGCGGTGCTCTTCCGGGACTACAGCTTGGAGCTTGGAGTGGATGAGTGGGCAAAAGATGAGGAGATCGAGAGGATGAACAAAGAAGAAAGACGCGACGTGTATGCCAAAGCCCAATCTGCAAGCCGGGCTAAGATATTGGGTGCGACTTCAGTGTTGACGCTCAAGATGAATGATGACTACGTGTCAGTGAGGATGGTTAAGAGGGGACAGGAGAGGTTTGTGGGTTGGGTGTAGCATTGTGTACCTACCTAGTCTAGGACAGTAAGCAGATATGGGCGAAGATATCTTTTGTCGTTTACGTTTATACGTTATACTCATACGTATTTCTGGGGAGATACGGGCAAGGTCACTGCCCTCTTTGTTTTGAAGATCGAAGTGTACCAGCCATATAGGTATGTCTTGGTTCCGTGATATTTCCGGTCGCCTTATAAAGTAAAGCAAATCCTACAAGCAGTATGTGGCTGCGAACGGGGTCATGTAGTTCGTCTGTAGCCGAAACAACTGATTGGGCCCAATCGTCAGTTGTTCACATCAGTTGAAATGTCGTATCAACACTCGAGAAGCAGGTAAAGAAGTATCGTGTCGTGCGAGCAACGCGTTTGCCTGCTCACGCGGGCGGCGGCCCGTCATGATGACTAGCTTATGGTTGCGTCTAATAAAAAGAATCCAGCAGTAGACTACTAAGGTAGGTAAGTTTATACTACAGTAATATAACATAAGTCTAACCCTACTACACTATTTTTATCTATAGAGGAATT